>JAFFST010048367.1:26076-37770 GCA_022414735.1 Noturus placidus | reverse complement strand
ATGTAAAAATGATATTTCTGTAAAGCTGCTTTGAGACAATGTACCATTGTAAAAAAGCGCTATACAAATTGATAAATGATTAAATTATTATTACACTTTACCTGTTGTCGGGAAGTCATTATTGATATAAGGCGGATTGAATACACAGACATTGAAGTTGAATAGGGTAATAGAACCCAGGGCGTCTTTTGCCGCTCTAATTATATAGGCAAAAGTGCGCTACAATAAAATAGGGACATTTGACAAGAATACCTAATCAGGTTAAGATGGGAATTGCTAAAACAATTAGATTTGAATGTACACAGTTCATATTTTAGAGTTCACAGTACATAATTACAAGTGTGTAAAGACAAGATGAATCATGTCAGGACCATTAAGAAGCCTGTAGAAGAATGTGACGAGGACAATCTAACTATTTGTGGTATTTTGTTCTATTCTTCTAATCTGTTATAGGCTGTAGTTTCCAGTTTGATGACTACACTGTTAGAAATAAAATGGTGCCGTTGTGGTGTGTAAAAGTCGATTCGTCCCTATGCTGGAACACTTCAAGGAAAACGTCTCCCTGAAAGCTGTTAAAAATATTTATATTCAACTGTGGGTGTGGCTTAGTGGTTAGCACGTTCCAGGGTCGGTGGTTCGATTCTCACCATGGCCCTTTGTGTGCGGAGTTTGCATGTTCTCCCTATGCTGCAGGGGTTTCCTCCGGGTACTCCAGTTTCCTCCCCCAGTCCAAAGACATGCATGGTAGGCTGATTGGCATGTCCAATGTGTCCGTAATGTGTGAATGGGTGTGTGAATGTGCATGTGTTTGTGTGCCCTGTGATGGTTTGGCACCCTGTCCAGGGTGTACCCTGCCTTGTGCCCGATGCTCCCTGGGATAGGCTCCAGGTTCTCCATGACCCTGATAAGGATAAAGCAGTATAGAAGATGGATGGATGGATGGATGGATGGATATTTTCAAGTGCAGGGTGGCTTAGTGGTTAGCCATTTGCTTCGCACCTCTGGGGTTGACGGTTTGATTCCTACATCCGCCATGTGTCAATCGGTGATTTCCTCCGGGTACTCCAGTTTCTTCCCTGCTGTAGGCTGATCGGCATCTCTAAATTGTCTGTAATGTGTAAATAGGGTGTGATTGTGCCCTACGATGGGTTTGCACCCTGTCCAGGCTGTCCCCCACCCTGTTCCCTGAGTTCCCTGGGATAGGCTTCAGGCTCCGCGTGACCCTGTGTAGGATAAGCGGTACAGAAAATGGATGAAATATTTGCAATTTTGTATGGAGTTGTATTTTAGTTACTCCTGTTAGAAGTTAGCGATTGTGTGCTGTGCTGATGTCACAGGGTGACAATTCAAAGCACAGTTACATTAGTGTTTATCAGGATAAAGCATTTAACATTTAGCCCCTAAAAACTAAAGAACGTGAGCTTATTTTCTCACTCCACCCCAGCAGGACACAAAGTCCCAGAATGCAATGCAGCTATTCGACTTGGCTATACAACACACTGTGAGATGTGTCTTTTTTTTTTTTCTGTGGACAGATGAATGATAACAACACGTATAAAAAATTCGTAATTCAATTTCAACTTCTAGCAGATATCTAAAATGAAAGCTAGAGTAGAAATTGAAAAATGAACACATTTTTTGCTGATTAGCCGTGCAACAGAGATATGTGTATATACTCGAGATTAATTTGAATACAACTGAAGTTGGTGTTAAAAAGAATATATGTATTAGGCTACATTATAACTGTCCTCCTTGTACAAGCTGCTTTACTATACGTTACTCTTCCTCTATTTTTAGCCATTCAGATACAGACAAGATGCAGTACTGCAGCACACGTGGAGGGGTTCATGGCTGGGACTTCCAGAATGTCCTCTTCTCAGGCTATGCTCCAGACGGGGGCATGTTCATGCCTGAGACATTTCCCTCAATCTCCCCTGCCACTCTCCGATCCTGGTGCTCTCTGTCCTACCAGCAGCTCGTGTGTGAAGTGTGTTCGCTCTTCATCCCTGAGCAGCTCATCCCAAAACATGACTTGGAAGGTAACTCAGATGCTCCTACTAAATCTCATCCCAAATGCATCTCTAATGCTTCTTTGTTTCATTCCAGCCCTGGTCTCTAGTGCTCTGTCCAAGTTCTCCGTGCCAGATGCAGTGAAGATGGTGCGATTGAAAGGCTCTCTGTCCATCTTGGAACTGTTCCATGGAAAGACGCTGGCTTTTAAAGATCTGGCCATGACCTGCAGCTCACGCTTTCTGGAGTACTTCCTAAGCAAGGACAACAGACGTGCCATCATCCTCGTGGGTAAGCAAAAATATACTGAAATTAAGAAGAATAAATAAGGTAACACATTATTGATAAATTTATGCAGCTCATATACCTCTTATTGATGGAATGAAAACTCTTCTCTTTCTATACAGGGACATCTGGGGACACCGGAGGCTCAGCCATCAGCAGTGTGTGTGATCTTAGTGCGGTGGACATAGTGGTGGTTTTCCCTCGTGGACGAATCTCTCAGGTGCAGGAGAGACAGATGACCACTCACATAGAGGACAATGTCCATGTTTTTGCAGGTGAGTATATTTATTTAACCCTTATGTGCTGTTTGGGTAGAACACGACACATTCATTCATTCAACTTTATCCTGGTCAGGGTTTCAGTGGATCCCAATACAGCACTCACACCTAGGGGTAACTTAATGCAGCCAGTTCACCTACCAGCATGTTTATGGGATGTGGGAGAAAACTGGAGAACCAGGAGAAAACCCAGGAGCACATCTTTCTGAAATTCTTTTATGACACATTTGATATGTACAACCCCAATTCCAAAAAAGTTGGGACGCTGTGTAAAATGTAAAGAAATGTAAATAAAAACAGAATGCAATTATTGACAATTCTCTTAAACCCATATGCTATTCATAATAGAACATCGAAAACATATCCAATGTTTAAACTGAGTAAATGTACCATTTTAACAAAAAAAAAATAAGGTCATTTTGAATCTCATGGCCGCAACATGTCTCAAAAAAATTGGGACGGGGCAACAAAAGGCTGGAAAAGTAAGTGATAGTAAAAAGAAACAGCTAGAGGTTAATTGGCAACAGGTCAGTAATGTGATTGGGTTTAAAAAGTAAGTATCTTAGAGAGGCAAAGTCTTTCAGAAGTAAAGGTGGACAGAGTTTGCATTCTGTTTTTATTTACATGTATTTACAATTTACACCGCTGTACCAACTTTTTTGGAATTGGGGTTGTAAAAAATACAAAGCACTGCTCCGGGTTTTCCTTTTTAATCAAATATTTTACACGATGTTCAGCATGATTTGGCATCAAAGTAAAATTGTAAAATAAAAGAAACCCTTTTAGTGTTGGTGAATAGTGACCTTTGTATAAATATGAAACCGAAAGGTCATTTTAGTCCCTGTCACACGACCTGCACTCACCTGCCGTCGTGACCATACCCAAGCTTTTGTGTCTATTTTGTTACATATTGTTCTCTCGTTCCATTTATAAACCTCTCTTTGTGCTGCATGTAAAGCGAATGGAAGTTCGGATGAAATCGACGTGCCTTTGAGGAAGCTGTTTGCAGATCAGG
This sequence comes from Noturus placidus, assembly GCA_022414735.1. Classification (NCBI taxonomy): domain Eukaryota; kingdom Metazoa; phylum Chordata; class Actinopteri; order Siluriformes; family Ictaluridae; genus Noturus; species Noturus placidus. Next base: position 34,182 of record JAFFST010048367.1, on the reverse strand, counting down.
ACTTGGTGAATCGCTATAGTCTGATGAGCCTGAACTCAGTGAACTGGTCACGCATTCTGGTGCAGCTCGCTCATTTTATATACGCCTACCTGCAGCTGAGTGGAGTTCGGGATACAGATGGAGACAGACTACCCACTCTGGAGGTAGTGGTGCCCACAGGAGGGGCAGGAAATATAACAGGTATGGACACATTCACTGGCTCTGGTTTTGTTTACTGAATTATTATTTCAGTAAAACTAGAGGTGTGTTTGAAACAGAAGGCATCCTTTATGATGTCTCAGAAGTGATGTATCAGGAAGCACTTTGAGGGCAGCATATGTTTGTTGTCAGGTTACCAATATACACTAACAGTTACTACCCCTGAGGTCCATTATACAGGATGGAATAAAATACCTTTGAGGCAATCAGGGGGAATATTGTTTGGCTACACCAAACCTTCTTTACTGATTCTTTGCTAATGAGACATGTAGGATACAGTGACGGATACATGTATGCTGCCTTAAAGGCACCTCAGAAGACAGAATTATGTCTAAACATTTTATATAGACATGAATCGATGTCTTCATATGTCTTACACTATAAGGCAGCAACCCCCCCCATTTCAGACACATCCCAGGAATCAGGAAATTACATGTGTGATTACACAGGATGTGATGTCATCATTTGCAAAGGTGGAGCTAAAATAAATATATTTAATAAATTGTTCTGATTTATTATTTATTAAATGCTCACACTGCTGACATTCAATAAACTACATAAGTAAGGAATAAAAAAAATGATGGGGCAATGAGGTGGTGTGATGTGGCCTGAGACAAAATTTATTATTTTAGAATAATGTGTTTTATTCCTCTTATTTCACAGCAATTTGTCAACAATTGCAATTTGTTTTATTTATTAAAGAAGTCATTTTTTTTATACATGTATGCAGTAGTTACTTTTAATGTTATGGAGTTAATAAGACAATCCTGAAGACCGCGGACTGTTACAAAGTGCTGACAATGGCGACTCCTTCCAAAACTGCTAAATGAACATTTCCTTACAGAAAGCATCACCATATCAATCATTACACAAGTGTAAGTTGTTGCTACAGATATAATACTATATTAGAATGTGTGCATTAATATAAACCTAAATAAATCTAAGGTATTGTCAGAGCTGTTACTTAAGAAAATTAACCAACACTTTCTGACCAATCACAATTGAGTATCTTCCACGCAAGCTGTCAGTTAACACTGTAAAGTGTTGCCTCGGAATGTTAGCTAGCTAGTTGAGTCTAATATTTGATTACTGCAGTTTTGTGATAACTGTGGTTTGATGTGTTTAGGAAAAGCTCCCGATTAGAAAACGTTTGTTGTTCCACTACTGCTTGGATTGTAATATGCAGAACCCCAGAAAGCTTGATTTTTTTTTTCATAGCTGTTGTTTGGTTGTATTATTTGAGCAGGTTATTTAAATTACAGGTGAAACAGATATCTTAGGAAGTTTTATCTAGCTATATATAGCTGTTCTATAAAGCTGATGAAAATAACATGTGCAGAAATTTGTGAAAACAAACAAAAAAAACAAAGCCACACAGTTCTGTGAGCAGTAAGGCCTTGTTCATGGGAGAGGTCAGAACTGAATATCCAGACTCAAATACCAGAAAAGACTCTAAGCATGCGCAATACAGCGAACCTTGAGGTAGATGGGTTATGACAGCAAAGGACCACATTGGGTTCCACTCCTGTCAGATAAGAAGAAGAATCTGACACTCACTGAAACTAGACAGTTGAAGATTAGAATAATATCACCTGGTCTTTTTTCTAATCTACAACTATCCAGTTGCAGTCTACAGGTGTTCCTATTAAAGTGGCAGTGAGTGTATATGGCCTTTATTCTAACAGATAGAATAGATGGCTCTACTTTATGTGTTTTATTTAATGCGGCTCATCTGCTAATGCTAATGGGCCATGGGATTATTCTTTATTATATAATCAGGTGAAATGGTAGCAATGCTTTTTGTGTTGAGGACCTATTCAGCCTGCCTATTCTTAGACATTTTACTTTTTCCGCTGGCTTTGTAGCTCTTGGATCAACACGGGCGCAATATAATCTCGACAATAGCACATGGGTCATTTAGATGCAACGGTTCGGTTTGATAAAGCATTTAAATCACTCAATTCAAGTTAGACAATGTAATAATAGGCCCTGTTTGGTTTGCATTTAGTTGTTGACGTGTATGCCCTTCATTATGCACTTTTATCTGTGTGTGTGTGTGTGTGTGTGTGTGTGTGTGTGTGTGTGTGTGTGTGTGTGTGTGTGTGTGGGTAGGTAGCTGGATTCATTGTAAAGCACATGGGGGTTCCTCTGCACCTCGTGGCCATGGTGAACTCTAATGACATAGTGCACCGTGCAGTTCAGAGTGGAGATTTCTCCATGGCCGACAGCGTCAAGCAAACTCTGGCTCCAGCCATCGATATTCAGGTTCTTTACAGTTTTCCTTCAAATATTGTTGCCAATCTTATCTACCGAGTGCATCTGTGATAATTATATGTTTTTAGGATCCTTATAACATGGAGCGTGTGTTCTGGCTGTTATCTGGGAAAGATGGTGCTTTAGTAAAGAAGATGATTGAGCAGTTTCAGGACACTCATACACTAGCTCTACCTGAAACACTCCACAAAAAGGTCTGTGGTGTTATACAGCTTCTTTTTTTCTCCTTTTTTATAAATATTGTGAAAATGGCATCAGAATGGCATCTTGACATCTTTTGTACACTTTTCTGGCCAGAAGATTCAAGATCGTAAAGGTTGCGGTCTGATTGGCTCGTCAGAGTTCTGTGTATAAACGGTTTTGTGTGACGGTTTCCAGAAAATGCCTTTAATGTTATACTAATAGCAGAACATGACATCTTGTTATGTTTCTCTAAGAATATGGAAAGTGGCTAAATGTCTCTAAAAATGTAGTAGGTATTTTGATTAAATTATTTCAGTATAAAGCAGCTATGAAGCCAGTACAATAATGTCTTTGTGTGTCCTTTCATTTTGAACAAAAGACCAAAAATGTTTTCCTAATGCAGCTTTGTCCTAGACATAAATCAATTGTACCATCCTCTGTGTGTTTTTTTTTTTTAACCAATTCATGTAAAAAAAAAAAAAAACCCAAAACCATTAGTCATATTCTCTCCCATCTTTGTTTGTGTAGTTGTGTTCAGTCATGTGTTCAGGTTCTGTGTCTGATGAGGGGATAATGGAGGCCATGAAGAGATGCTGGGAGGACAATCAGTATTTGGTGTGTCCTCATACAGCTGTGGGAGTCTGGCATCACTACCACTGTCCTGTCCGCAATGGGGAGAATAGGTCTCACACACACACACACACACACACACACACACACACACACACACAGAGGTCTGTATTTACCTATATTAATTTCTCATCAGTAGATGCAAACACATCACACCAAAGTCAAACACAAAGTCACATATGCAGCAAATGAGTAAACAAAGTTCAGTAAAATCCACAGGCCGTGTCCCAAACCAACAAATATCCATGCTCTTATCTAGGTGTTGCATTGCGACAGCTTCTCCAGCCAAGTTTCTCGAAGTGGTACAGAAAGCAGGTCTGACCGAAAGCATCGACGTCCCCGAAGCGGTGAGGCAGTTGGAAACCAAGGAGACACGCTATGAACATCTAGAGAGAAATGAGAACTGGGAAAGAGCACTAAGAGAACGCATCGAGGCTATCGGCTCTGCTCGACAACAGGGAGCACTGTTTTATTCATGATATCCGTGTTTAGTGACTGGAAATTTGTGGGTTGAAGTCCCTGCATTAGGACTCAACAGTATGTTTTAAACCAATGGGCGTTTCAGTTGAGTTTACTCTTCCAGGAGTTTCTTGGCGCTGTAGGTGATGACATTTATGCACTTGTTCTCTGTAAATCACTTAAAAAATGGCAAATAATTGCACACATGGCAAACACAGATAATTATTTGAGATTTTAGTAAATCAGGCCCTTGTTTTGGAGTCTGCCTCATGTGTATGTGAATAATTAAAATATTTTTTAAAATGCATATAAAAAGTGAAATGAAAAGGTACTGAAAATGTGGGACTGTGAAAGGTCACAGCTGAGCCTGGAGCTTATCGCAGGGAACTCGGGGCACAGGCCGGGGTACACCCTGGATGTGTTGCCAACCTGTCGCCGGGCACAATCACACACACATTCACACAGTACGGAGAATTTGGAAATGCCAATCAGCCACAACGCTTGTCTTTAGATTGGGGGAGGAAACCTCTGAGACATGTGCCGAGCATGCAACGCACAGGGTGGAGGCGGGATTCAAACCCTCAAACACAGAGGTGCAAGGCAAACACGCTAACCACTAAGAAACTCCCCCATGCAGAAACTCATTAAATATCATTTTGTTTTAATAATCGCATAATTTGATTCTGCTAATTAAAGACTTGATTATATATTTTGTCATTCATCTAAAACTTTCATTCATTTTATTGCCTTTTCTTTTCCTTCAATAATGCTACAAATCTCTCCTGTGTGTGTGTGTGTGTGTTGTCTAATGATTACAACGTTATGAGGCCTGTGCAAAGTGTTTGACCTATTGGACTCAGATAAGACCACAGTATGATTGCAATACTATCGAAATAAAGCTACAAACTTGCTTATTTTCAAATTTGTGTTTCCATTTATGACACTGTTTATGGTTCACACAATGGATTTCTAGATGTTTATAAAGCACATCAACACTCAAAGTCTTGTTAAAGTGTTAAAGCACCATATAAAGTGACTTTAATTGCTGCAGAAAAGCATAATCCTATCACAATTGTTAAAATACAAGACCAATATTCATATCTGATCACATTCTAGACTTTACAAACTGTATACAAAGGTCATCAGATGGTTCGGCTGGTGTTTTGCTCCTCCTACGATGATGTGATCCCTGAATGGATGTTTCATTGGTAATGCCTGTAGTTTGTCCAATGAAGAAGCTTCAGAAGGAGGTCTTTGCCACTGACAGGTAGACTGTGAGTGGCTGCATCACCTTCGCCTTCCAGACAGGACGGATCAGTGGTGCAGCTCTCTGTTTCACATGGCAGAAATATCAAAACAGATATGACTCAGGGAAGACAGTCAGAGTTTAAGTTACATTGTCAGATTGAAGATCTAACCAGTTAAGAAAAGAAAGTTTAGCAATATATATGATTGTAAGAAGAGTTGACTGTAGCGTAAATATAAAGATAATAATGATATTCTGCTAAGATAATGTTTCTGTAACTTAAAATGTTATTGTTGACAAGCCTCGTACATACACAGAAAATTCTAGTAAGGTCTAGCCGAATAACAGTAACATTCAGAAAATGTTGTGCTAGCCTAAGATTGTTAGCTTGGTAAATAATCTCTGTGTAACTTATTAAGAAAATATTACTAAGATTGTTAGCTTGGTAGCTAATTCCTTTCTTATTTTTAAAAATAAAAAAACAACAACCCAGACGGTTGAAATAAGTTTTGTGGTTATTTATTTGTGGTTACTATTGATCTGCCTTATATTCTAAAATATATTTTATACATATGTATACATATATATATACATATACATATATATACATATATATATATATATATATATATACTGTATATATATGTGTGTGTGTGTGTGTTTGTGTATATATACACACACACAGTAATTACTAATTATATATGATATTTGTATAATTGTCTAATATATTGCATATATTGCATTGCTTTAGCAGTTATGTTTGCGTTTTAATCATTAAACTGCAAATTTGAAATCAGTTAAATAGGGAAATATATCTAGTAATTTTTACGTGACTATTATACAACAGTTCTACGATTATTAAACCTATTTCTAAGCAATATATTCATGTCGATTTAGAATTGTTTCTTATTCCAAGTACATGTAATTCATTTATTTCAGACAGATAACAGAAACTGACCTGAGTCACAGCAGACTCCTGGTGCAGCGCACCGTCCTGCAACAGAGCCACAGGCTTTTCCTCCAGTCTCACACGGAGAGGGCACGTAGTCTTCCTCCAAGCAGCGCATGGCTTCCAGAGTGCCAACCATGCAGCCTATTTCCTCTCCACAGCAGATATTGGGACCAAAGCATCTGCCCTTATCTCCAGGACCACATGTCATACACTGAGAACAGACAAGATCACGGGTTAAAATAACTAGCTATCAACCACTCTATACCAAATGACCATTCATGCTTTGTTTTATGGTTTATCACCGTTTTCAATTAGCTGTGATTCATTTTTTGATTAATTTTTGATTTAATTTAATTTTCTTTAACTCTCTTAAGAGTAGACATTGTCACAAGGACTTTGTCAGTGAAAATCTTACTTGGCAAGCCAGAGATGACAGTTACAAGAAAAATGTCCTGAATATCTTGAAAAAAATAAGCTTTAATAATAATATTAATAATAATCAATGCAAAAAAATAAGCTTTCTTTATCTGGGAAATAAATATCTGGGGGAAAATAAATTTCTTTTCTTTTTCATCAAATTCAGCATTTCATACATTTAAAATCTATATCCTGAATTGATATATTTTTGTAAAGCTGCTTTGGGACAATGTACATTGTTAAAAGCACTATACAATCCATCCATCCATCCATCCTCTACCGCTTATCCTTTTCAGGGTTACGGGGAACCTGGAGCCTATCCCAGGAAGCATCGGGCACGAGGCAGGGTACACCCTGAACAGGCTGCCAATCCATTGTAGGGCACAATAGCGCACACATGATGGACGATTTGGAAACAAATCAGTCTACAACACATTTCTTTGAACTCGGGGAGGAAACCAGAATACCTGGAGGAAACCCTGAAGCATGGAGAGAACATGTAAGCTCCGCTCATGCAGGGCAGAGGTGGGACTCGTACCCCCAACTCTGGAGGGGCAAGGCAAACGTGCTAACCACCATTCCCCCAGACAGCACACCCAATCATGGTTAATTCCTGAATGCTTACATTTTGAAATATACTTTCTAGCAATGTTACGGTTTACTTTTAACAATAAAAGTATTGAAAAGGCAAAAACCTGTCGAGTGGGGATGTCCTGTACTGCTCTTTTGCCACCAATGGGGCAGTTGGAGATGTAGCAGGCTGTGCAGACGGACAGCAGACACAGCATGCAGAAGACTGAAAGTGGTGCTCCAGACATCTCTGTGGGACAAAGAATGGAAACATGTTAAAGGATATCAGCAAAGATCCGCAGTAATAATCCAATAATTCACACATACAGTTTTATTTTTTTTTTGAAACAGAAATGAAGTCAAACACTGGACTAATTATATAAATGATGCTCATTTGCTTGAATAAGGAAAAACACAAAGTGTTCCCATACTTAGTTTGTCTAGGTTAAGAAAAAACAACGCGATTCAGTAGCTTCAGTAGCTGATGTTCCTCTGTAAGCCTTAAGAACTTCCTTTATATACCCCTAAGTTCCTTTAACAACGTGATATTACCACATCATTATCTATTACACTTAAATAATCTTAATTGGCCAAATATTAATTGTGTGACCTGATTAGGGCAGAACACTGGTGATCCAGTAACAAGGATGTGAGTCATAAATTCTCAGGCTGTGATGGTGCATAAGATTATAGAATAAGGTTTTCAGCCCCAATTTGTCAAGAATATGAATAATTTTTAAGGAGTCTTGGCTTTATTGCATAGAATTTAGTACCAAAGCATTTCATTCATTTCAATATTTGAACTTTGAAACTGAAGGAGGACTTGCTTAACTAACACAAAAACAAGCTTAGGCTATAGTATAAAGTAACCACAAATTCCTATCTCAGTATCTGGTAGAATATGTGAATGCCATCCGTCCATTCATCTTCAACCGCTTACACCTTTTCAGGTTCACAGGGGAACCTGGAGCCTATCCCAGGGAGCATCGGGCACAAGGCAGGGTACACCCTGGACAGGGTGCCAGTCCATTGCAGGGCACAATCACATACACACTCACACACACATTCATACACTACGGACACTTTAGACACGCCAATCAGCCTAACATGCATGTCTTTGGACTAGGGGAGGAAACCGGAGTACCTGGAGGAAACCCCTGACACACGGAGAGAACAT
>JAFFST010048367.1:2500-13924 GCA_022414735.1 Noturus placidus | reverse complement strand
GCCTGAAATGCAGTAAAATTGTGATTCAGATAAATCTTCACTTAAAGGGTGGTGCTAGTCTAAATAACATTGCACTGAATTTATTTGGTTTGCAAAGTACAGTGTGTTCCAAAAGTCTCCATACACAGTGGACTGTGTTTGCCAGCACCATGTCTGCTGTGCCTTTGTCAGTGGACGTTCGGGGATGTTTACTTCTCAGTCGGTCCCCAACACTTCCAGTCCGTTTGAATTTGTTAATAAGTTTGGCAACAGTGTGGTGTGTGATGCGTCCTTTCGTGTTTCCTGTTAAAGTCCATCGCGTCCGTCTGACAGCTTTCTGAACCAGCCATGAGAATGATTTCAGTAGGTTCTTCTTTTGTCAAAGGCGTTCTTAAAGGGACAGTTCACCGAAAATGTTAATTCTTCATCAGTTACTCACCCTCATGTCGTTTCTAACCCGTAGGACTTTCGTTCATATTCGGAACACAAATGAAGACTTTTTTTTAATGAAACCTGTAAGGTTTCTGTCCCTCCATTTACAGTCCAAGTAACCAAAACTTTCAAGCTCCAAAAAGTTCATAAAGGCATTTCGTGAAAGTAATCCATGTGACTCCAGTGGTTTAATCCTAATCTCATGAAGCGATATGAATGCGAAGTTAATTTTGCTCTCTGTTTTAGGTGTGTGTTTTCGTCTCTACCCCCAATCCCTGTACGGGGAGGGAATGCCTGAAGCTCGGTGTCCCGGAGTAGCCGAGGCTAACCTCAGCCACCTGGTCCTCTTTCTCAAAAGACTGGACATCGCAGACATGGGCCAGTGCAAGTTCCTGGACCGGCCAGGTCAGGCCACTACAGTGTTTTTAATCTGTCATAACCAGTAGATCTGATTGGTTAATAGAACCTTTTTACACTTCCGGGTTTCTAATTGATGAATGTTTTTACTGTGGGGAAATCTATGATACTCTGGCAGTGTGTATGGATGAGCATGTTGATGCATGTATATCTAGTGCTATTATTTTGAATAAAAGTGCTATACTAATGCCTTTATAAGAAGAGGGTCTGTTAATCAGTGTTTAATTTCTTCAAGTCAAGCCGGAACTACTGATCCTTAATTAACCTTTGGCTGCAATTAGTCTCAAGCTCAGACTGTCAGATGTACAGATGGGTGACAGATTATTTCTACAAGTGTAGATTTTACATGTCTTTGGCACGTCATGGAAACACGAACACCGTTCTTCCAAAGGATGTTCCCTCGCTTGGTGTTTCGATTGATGATGGTGGTGGACAACACTGTCACTTCGCTTTAAAATCAACTCTAGGTGTGCAGTTGGGTTGAGATCTGATTGAGATCCTGTGAAGGCCACAACTTCATAGTCACCTGTGACAACATTCCTCAAAGAGTTAAAGATGTCATCACTGGGTTGAAGAAGGAAAAAAAAACAGTTACTGGTAAATAAATGAGACGGGCAGCATGTATCACACTGTTTTCTAAGGGTGGGTATTGTGTGGTAATCAAAATACTGTTATACTTAAACATTTTTCAGGATATTCACTCTATGATGTTTAGGTGCGGCGAGGACTGCTTATTATTTATTTATTTATTTATTTTATCCCGTTCCGACATGTTCCCGAAGGAATTTTTGACCACTCGCAGTCATTTTATTATTATATTTTTGGTCGTTGCATGCAATATTTTCAAATGAATTTAGCTGTTTGATTTAAACCACAGAGACCCTGAACAGAATAAAGCATTTCCTGAAGATGAATAAACGAACAGCGGAAACGCCGTGTACATTATGTTCCTGCTTAAGAAAACGTTGCCTTTCTTTCTCCAGCGAGGGTCATAACTGACCCTCCGCAGTTTTTATCTGGAAGTGCTCACGCAGTTGTTCTTATTGGGTCCTCGGAGTCCGGGGGATCTGTTACTTTAATACCTATCGTAATGTTTTGTTTTGCTAATAAAATCAGTGCAGCTATTTTGTGTAAAAGAATTCGTAAGATAAATAGTACCTGCTATCTGTTTGTCTCTGCAGCTCCAGAGGCACTCATGCAGGCTCTTGAGGACTTGGATTACCTGGCTGCGCTAGACGATGATGGGAACCTGTCGGAGGTGGGCATTATCATGTCCGAGCTACCTCTGGAGCCACCGCTGGCCAGAGCCCTTATCGCGGCCTGCGAGTTCGACTGTGTCAGTGAACTTCTGACCATCGCTGCAATGCTGACCGGTGAGGAGCATGTCTACCCAAATCCATGCATGCATATCCTGTATATATACACACACACGTTAGAGATGAGGGGAAAAATGGAACATTCTCTTATTAAATAATCTTTTAAACAATATCTTCAGATCAGTTGCCTTTATTCAAACAGGATGCTGTGAACTTGATTTTGATCTCGTACTGATGTGTATTGTTTCCTGGACACCGCCGAAGTAAATAAACAGTCGTGTTTTTTTCCCTGTCTTTTCACAGCTCCTTCATGCTTTGTGACTCCTCCACCCAATAAAGAGGAAGCAGCATTAACTCATAGACGCCCGCTTTTGCACCCAGATGGAGACCATCTGACCCTCATTAACATCTACAATGCCTACCTACAGCGTGAGTCATGGCACAACATCAACAGGTCTTCAGTAAAATGCTAAATATCCTAACCAGGGTCGATTTCTAGAGTGGTCTCTGACTGTGGCAGCAACCAAAAGTGACACCCAAGAGTTAATATTACACTTTTCACTGCACATCCTACTAAACCTCTAAATTTAAGCTCAACATTTTGTCATTTTCAACCCTCTGTCCATCTGAACTACAAAGGCTAATTGTGGTGGGGGGGGATTATGGGTGCCTCTGTGAAGGTTTGTTCAAGAAAGTTAACGAACTTTTTAACGTGATGTATTAACCGCACAACTATATTTATATATAGATTTAACCAAGTAATGCATCTGTATATGTTAACTGTTTTATAATCTTATTTAAAAGTAATAAAAAAGTGGTACACATGTTTCAGATCAGTCAACATGCAAATATATTTTATTCAATCTATACATCTAAATCGACTATACATGTTGATGTTAAAAGCTTGTTTTTTGTGTCTTGTAATAGACAATAAGGATGAAGCCTGGTGCAACACTAACTTCCTGAACGCCTCTGCATTGCGATTGGCTGTGGCTATAAGGGCGGAGCTACTCGAGGTGATGCAGCGAATCGAATTGCCCGTTTCGCCACCCGCTTTCGGCTGCCAGGACAATACTACTAATATAAAGCGGGCTCTCATCTCCGGGTTCTTCCTTAAGGTAGTATGAATACAACATTATTCTAAACACGTTAAGGTGTTCTTATTATATCCATTTATAATGAAGTCTTGCACTACCGACTTCCTTAGGTTGCCCATGATGTAGATGGATCAGGGAATTACTTACTGCTGACGCACCGCCACGTGGCTCACCTGCACCCCTTCTCCTCGTACCTGAGCCGCCGGCCACGTCTCAGTCCTCCCAGCTGGGTCCTCTATCATGACTTCACGATCTCTCACGACAACTGCATCTGCACCGTCTCTGAAGTTCATCCACACATGTGAGTCTGCTCATGGCCTGCTTTACCAATGCTTCTTTGTGTTTAGTGTTTTCCCCTCAATTAGAAGGCTGTTCGAACAATAACTGCATCCCTACAGGTTGGTGGAATTAGCACCGCAGTACTATTTGGAGAACCTTCCTCCCAGCGACGGCAGAGACTTATTAATGGATATCAGACAAAGTCTGTTTCCACCAGAAGAACCGGAGAATGGAGAGGCTGAAGACGGAGCACACGGAGAGCGATCAGGAGAGCATCGAGACCAGCACAGTACAGAGATGTGTGTGCTGCAGTGATACACTCAGGGGTGCTGCAGACCCCCTCACTTTGCACTTTGGGATTTCCTAAGCCTAATATACACTACCGGTTAAAAGTTTAGACACACTCATTATGTTTATATTTTTCCTCACATTTTAGAATAATTAAAAAAGTCATAAACTCTGCAACAACACAATAAATCAAAATAATTTAATATTTTAGCAACTTCAGTAGACCCGCTTTTTGTCTAGAATTTTCTCACCCGATTTCTTGAGGAATTTCCCCGAGATGCATTTTAAACAGTATTAAAGGAGTTCACACCAAAGCTGGACACTTATTGGCTGCTTTTCGGAATATTTCGCTCAGAGTCATCAGTTTAAAAAATGTTTCTTTTGTGAATAAAACGTTACTTTTCTAATGAAAGAAATGTTGACACATTTAATCACACACCTTCAGATCAAAAGATCTTTAAGATCATGAGTTTTTTCAGTCGAGTGTCCACAAACCTTTGACCGGTAGTGTATTACAGACGTGATATCGTTTCACTCTATTTGGGTTCAGTGTAGCACATAAAAGCAAGAGGTGAGTAAAATCAGTTTAGTTTCTTTCATTTTTGCTATGAAGTGCTTGCTTTAGTACAGGCAAGCTAATTGGGATCCTGATTATGCAGGAAAGACAACACAGAACATTAGCGATCAATCTAAATACTGGAAATGCATCAAGCAATAATGTCAAGACTTGAGCTCTTCAAACAATTAAAACTAGTAATAGTAATCATTCTTTTAATGGATAGTTCAACCATGTGCTTCCAACACTACATTTATTGAGATGAGATTTCAGCTTCATCATCAGATCTGGTGATATTTTAATCCAGACTGTATGTTTTGCCCTTAATAGCTCGGTGTGAACAGATGATCAAATCCTTCCCTTGCCCTTTTCTCATGGATGTATAAAGTATTTTAAGTAGAATAATAATTCAGGATATCATGAGCCTTGAGAACAGACTTGAGATTGATCTCTGGATTCTTCTTGGGGTTGTTTACACAAATTCTCTTGTTGAATGTTGCTTCCATTTTGTTGGCGAAGGATTTTTTTTTCTACTTCCTATTCTTTTGTAGTTTTTACCTTTTTCTGAAAAATTTTGTGGCTACTTGTGTACATTAAAGGTGTAAATACTTAATTTTCTCACATAATACCCTGACTATAGCATGACAAAATCTGTATATTCTGTCTTTGCAATAAAGGTTTGTTGAACTTTTAGTTCGTCCCACTGCTCATGAAATGAGATGTAGGATGTGTTTATTTCAATGCTCTGTAATAAAATACCAAATTTCTGCTTCTTTCTACCCAAAGTAGACTCTTGTTCTTGCAAAGAAATTTCAAACCGCAGTCATTACTATTTGTGTTTCTGCATCAATTTGGCAATTTAATGAGATTTCACATTTGTTTAAAGAAAGAAAGAAAGAAAAAAAACAATTTACATGCCAAAGCAGTCATTTATCAAAATCATTGCAGCACTTAAGATGTATTAAGTCTTGCAACATAGCTGTCTTTTGTTATTGTAAAGGTGGTTGTATTAGAATGCAACTAGTGCATGCAGTGACGCACTGAGTCCAACAGCAGGACGTCAGTGAGATCAGCCCATGAAAGGGGGAAGAGGAGAACAGGATAGTCAGAGGGATTAAAGATATAGGCATTAAAGCTGATTTATGTCTCTCACACCATTCTAGCTTCTCCAAATGCAAAAGACAGAGTTTGATATAAATTGAGGCTAGTAGTTGGGTGAGGTGTTTGTGTGTGTATATACACACACGTCCTCCAAAACACTAGGTGGCAGTGCATTTGTTTAATATTACAATTAGACGATTGGTACAGTAGGGCCCCTTCAGAAATGTGTTCATGGCTACCTCCACGTTATAGCAAATGCAACTTTTGTTTGCAATTTATCAGATCACGCAATACTTAAACCTGCGTGTGTGTGTGTGAGAGAGAGACATAAGTCTATTCTTATTGTGATGCATTGGTATGAGGGAGGGAGGGAGGGGGGGGCTGATATCGAGGCTTTGTCCTCATTTCTTCTTTGATTTGGGCTCCAATGGCTGCCCAATATCTTTCCCACGCAACTTCATCCCTTTAAAAAAACAAAAAAAAAAAACATAAGAATTTGCTTATTAACTGAAAGTGGATTTGACTTTTTCATTACACTTAAGGCACAAAGGGTGAAAATTTAGAAAAACAAATGTGCACTACTGTTTGGCAACCTGCACAACAAAATGTTTATCACTTAAGAAAATGTACCAAGTTTAAAACTTAACTGTCCAATCAGTATCTTCAGTTAAATATGACCTTTAATGGGATTACTAGGTTTGAATGAGGTGCAAGAATCTTTACAATACACAAAGACTACACATTATTGTGAAAAATCTCACAGGACGGAGTTGTTGTAACACACCCCAGGCAATCCAGATTTGTACTCATAGTATTTTCACAGACTTTATAAAATATTTTAGCATAACAGTATAATAAGTTTGTATTTTAGATTTGATTTCAGAGGGACATCGGACACGGAAACATCCTTACAGATTTTTTTTTTTTTTACACAAGTATTTCGTTTGCAATAAAAATTCTTCTGCATTTTAAGCTCGTTACCAAGTACTCTCTCGATCTTGCCCATGATCTGGTTGTTGGGGATTGCTTTTCCAGCTTCATAGTCAGCGATGACCTGAGGCTTCTCGTTAATTTTCTGTTGAGCGGAGAAAGAAAAAGTCTCAGAGATGTTTGATTGGTTTAGAGATTTGATTCCTCTCAAATAAATCAGAATTAACAGCTTTAGTAAATATATTTGTAGAAATATCACGCGTGTTAGTGCTTTAGGAAGTTACAATATGAGGCTATATGGTCAGCATACTGTTAGCGCTAAACTGCTGGATGATTAATTTGGTAAAATGGCAGGAGTGGAGTAATTGGAGCCAAAAAAGCTGGGTTAAATTGAGAGTGACTCAACTCACCTCTTCTTATGATTATTCAAGCAGACGACTTCATAGACAAGACATCTTCACCAACTAACATATACTATATGTAAAAAATGATTACGCACAGTAGCCAGGTCTTTCTGAGTCATTCCCCTTTCTTGGCGGCCTTGCTGGATGACCTTGCCCACCTCCAGTGTCACTCTTTCATGGTGCAGCTCTTCTGTCTCGCGGTCCAGTTTAGCAGTGTTCTTGGTCACCACGTGCTGTTTATTCTGTCCTGCTGTCCCTGGGTTCAAAAACACAGGTTTTAGAAGCCCTTATTTACCCCAATGAAAAAAAAAAAATCACCAACTTTACAGAAAGAAAATGACATTCAAAATTACATGCAACTGATAAAGATGAACCCTGTGTTCACACTAATAGCAATCATTTTCAGCCTAAACCATATCAAACATAGTTCCTGTGTGAAGACTAGTTCAAGATTTATTTATGTATCTGGATCAAGAAATCGAGACAAGTACTTGGAGGAAAAAGGAAAAAAAACATTGTGACCTTTCACCTTCTGTGATAAACACAGTGTAGCACTACGTTTAATGATTGCTCTGCACTGTCAACTTACATAGCTGCCTAATCTTTACCATTTATCCTGAAAAGGGAAATGTTATATTTTTTGTTAAATGGTACACTGTAACTTTCTTTTGTACAAAATAAACAATTTATATAATGAGTAAGATACACTAAGGTAGGACTATTTTTAGTAGGTATTTATATTTTAGACTGGTCAGGCCAGATTTTGCAGGAGTTGCATACATGAGTCATTCACCCGTGCGTGTCTCATCATATCCATAAACAGAAAATAGCTCCGGCCTCTTTGTCGAGTGTACGGTGTGGGAGTAGTATAGGTTAGTTCTCACAACGAGTGAGATCACGGACCATGAATCACCAGCTGTGAAAACAAACAAAAAAAAAAAAAAAAAAAAACGCAGAACGGAGCAGAGTCTACAGGCAAAAATGGAACGCGGCAGAGTTCGCAATAAAACCAGAATCAACATTAGCTTAGCTTGTCAAACATGTCAACAACTCCGATTTAAAAGGTTTTAAAAGTGACTTGTGAGGTGGCTTTTTTTTTCTAACTCAACATGTAACATTTTATTGAAACGATAGATAGCCATGTAGCTCTCTAACAGAGCTCATTGTAAAGAATTATCTATAGCGGAGGTCTTCAACAGGGGGTCCGCGACTGTTTTGGTACCAGTCTGATATAACACAATTTCATACAATATATAATTAGGGGTCCCCGCTCCATCTCGCCATCAGTTTGGGGGTCCTTGGCCTGGAATACGTTGAAGACCCCTGATCTATAGTAAAAGATTATTTCTGTATTGGTCGTTATTCCACAGTGCTTGATTTTTTTTAAGGAAGGACCGTGCAAATTATAAACCTAATGGGTAGCTAAATTAACAATGTTTTCAGCAGGCTTGCGACCCTTTCCATCTAAAGTGGTTTCTCTTTTGAACATAGTAGTGAATGCTTTATGAGCAGTAGGATAATCCATCCATGTTCTATACAGCTTATTCTTCCTTCAGGGTCACGGGGAACCTGGAGTCTATCCCAGGGAGCATGGGGCACAAGGCAGGGTACACACTGGACACAGTGCCAATCCATCGCAGGACACAATCACATACACATTCACACACCCATTCATACACCACGGACACTTTGGACATGCCAATCAGCCTACCATGCATGTCTTTGGACTGGTAGGAAACTGGAGTACTCGGAGGAAACCCCCGCAGCACGGGGAGAACATGCAAATTCCACACACACATGGTCACGGTGGGGATCAAACCCTGCAGGTGCGAGCCATAGAAAAGCATTCACAAAGCCACAGGTCCTCGACCCCTGGTCTAAAACATCGCTCAAACATCTCTCAGTGTTCTGTTAGGTCGAGATCTGGTGACTGTGAAGGCCACACCATGTGATTTACAACATTTTTCATCATAGGTTGAAGGTGATCAGTCTCAATAACCGTAATTATTCTTAGTGACAAAGTGGACCCAAACAAGTAGCATAACAGAGCCACCAGCATTTCCCTTAATTTGTCACCCATCTGGATATCGACATATATTTTTAGTCCAGGCACACTTACATTTCTTGGTGGTCTCCACCTCTTCTCCACGCCTCTGGGCCGCGTTGATAGCCTGAATGTGTAAAACTGCATTAGTGTTGTTAACACAGTCATGGACTAGAAACGACAGCAATCCTGTAACTCCAACATATTTAATCCATATTCTTAAAAGCAATATAAACACGTAAGGGTGTAATGATGCATCGCAATACAAAAAAGTGACCATGTTCCTCGTCAACATTCTATTAAATTATGCAATTATCTAATGCAACCGCACTGTTTAAACGTCAACATATAGAGTTAACATATATAGTGTGTGAGTGTATATGTGATTGTGCCCTGCGATGGACTGGCACCCTGTCCAGGGTGTACCCCGCCTTGTGCCCCATGCTCCCTGGGATAGGCTCTGGATATATAGAGAACACGCTGGTCTTATGACCGCATTCTTTCATAGAGAGCCCGCGCCATTACCGAGAATCATCTGAATGTTGTGAAGTGATCGATTGCTACGGATCACAATGACCAACACGTATTACAGGTTATATGGTTACAGAACAGCTCTTCAGTAGCTTTCAAATGACACTAGACCCATGCCACTGTGATTTACAGTGCCCAAGAAAGAAGTAGCAGAAAAACAGGGGGCCATTTTAGCCAGCTTTAGAGCTCTATTCCTGGTTTAAATGATGCCTCAGGTGCTGCTTTATAGGGAGCTCATTATATTTCAGTCCATCATCCTCCCTAGCTCTGGCTTTTTTTTTAATAACCAAGAACATATATAGACTAAAGAAAAAAGAAGAAATTTATAGGAGAATTTATACATTTATTTTTAGGAAATGGTGAACCTGTAGCGCATTCTGTTTACAGTATTAAACCTCTGGTCACAGCACTTTGATTTATTTCATACAAACAAAAATGCACAGTTCACACTGTTTGATTCAGAAAAAAGTATTTTCAGTCCTAATTTTTCTTCGGTAAAATTTTGTTCAAAACAGTCGGTACGTTTACATGGACAACAATAATCCACTCTTAATCTAATTAAGACCATACTTTGATTAAGAGACTACCATGTAAACACCAACCTTAATTTAATTCAGGTCATAATCCAAGTAAGCGCTAATCGAATTTAGACCGGTGGAGTACTCCTGTTTTAGTCGCATCATGGACGTGTATTACAGACATGTAAACACCTTAGTCACATTATGAACGTCGTGTGAGAGTTTTCACCACATTCTGCGACAGGACACGATCACACACGGCCGTTTTACGCCGAACAAGAGAGTTCGTCCGTGTTCCAAATCGCATACTTGCCTACTATAGGCCTGTAGTCGGAAAAAATACATGCATCTCGGCTACTATATAACTACGCGAATTGGGACGCACGCACGGCTTCAAGCAGTTGTCTATTTGCACGTACAGCATGTCAAATAATTAACTGCACTTTGCGTTCGGTAAAAATAAATAAATAAAAACACCCAAAACTGTATACGGTACCATAACGAAGACGAACTGTATGTTGATATGTGAAATTCCGGAGGGACGTCGGACGGCTTGGCGCGGTGACAATGACGCGGGCTCTTAATCGAACCATGTTCTATAACATGTACAACGGGAACATGACAGAGTTCCCAGAGTTCCCATTTTTCACTATGTGAAAAAATGAATATGTTTGTATAATACTTTGCCCTATATCATTCTTATTATGGCACAGACAAGACCTTTGCTTCGTCTCAATTCACCTCCTATCTGCCCTAAATAGTAACCAAGATGAGAATTAGTGTGTCCTAAATCGTAGTATGTTGAAATGAGCATCCCAATCGTCTACTATTTCATGTTGACCAGGGGTCTCAGACTCGCGGCCCATGGCACGATATTTACTTGAAACCAAAGCTTAGTGTTAGTGCGGCCCATGCGTTTTTGTGTTATGGAAAGCCCAGCTTTCTCAGACAAACCTCTGCCATTTCCCAGCATGCAAGGCGCTCATGGATTCAGGCACACTATTCAGTGGTGAGAAGTAATAATAATTTAATTATCAATTTGTATAGCGCTTTTTACAATGGTACATTGTCTCAAAGCAGCTTTACAGAAATATAATTTTTACATTTTACAAGCGACTTACTAATGAGACCACATTCACACACCAATGGTAGCAGAGCTGCCAGCTTGCCATTGGGGGCAACTTAGGGTTCAGTGTCTTGCCCAAGGACACTTCGGCATGTGGAGTCACCCGGGCCGGGATTCGAACCGCCAACCCCACGGTTAGTGGATTAGTGGACAACCCGCTCTACCGACTGAGCCACAGCCGCCCTAAGTATGCTGATACCATTGTAAAGCTACAGGAAGAATTTGATCACAGGTTTGCAGCCTTCCAGACACACATAGCCACGTTTCAAATTTTTGCTGACCCCATCGCCTTCGATGTGGAAAATGCCCCTCCCCCCGGTGCTTCAGATGGAGCTACAACAGGAACATGACAGGGGTATTCTAAAAGCGCCTCATGTAAACACCTTTATCACATTATTATCTTACT
>JAFFST010048366.1:122011-131952 GCA_022414735.1 Noturus placidus | reverse complement strand
GTGTACTCAAGCTGAAATGAACTTGGGTTCTGCAGCAGGACAATGATCCTAAACACACCAGCAAGTCCACCACCTAATGGCTGAAGAAAAACAAAATGAAGACTTTGGAGTGGCCTAGCCAAAGTCCTGACCTGAATCCTATTGAGATGTTGTGGTATGACCTTAAAAAGGCCGTTCATGCTCGAAAACCCTCTAATGTAACTGAATTAGGACAATTCTGCAAAAATGAGTGGGCCAAAATTCCTCCAGGACGCTGTAAAAGCCTCATTGCACGTTATCGCAAACGCTTGGTTGCAGTTGTTGCTGCTAAGGGTGGCCCAACCAGTTATTAGGTTTAGGGGGGCAATCACTTTTTCACACAGGGCCATGATGGTTTGGATTTTTTTTCACCTTTAATAATAAACACCTTCATTTACAAATTGCATTTTGTGTTTACTTGTGTTGTCCTTGACTATTGTTTAAATTGGTTTGATGTTCCGAAACACTTAAGTGTAACAAACATGCAAAGGAACAGGAAATGAGGAAGGGGGCAAACACTTTTTCACACCACTGTATAATGCATAGGTAGTTCCAGTTAGTTCAATCACCATCCATCCATCCATCCATCTTCAACCGCTTACTCCTTTTCAGGGTCACGGGGAACCTGGAGCCTATCCCAGGGAGCATCGGGCACAAGGCGGGGTACACCCTGGACAGTGTGCCAGTCCATCACCGTTCTCAATTAATGCACTGCCTAGAACCATACTAACCTACAGTAACAGTTGCATACAGTAAGAAAACAACGCAGAGCCTCCTAGCCATGGTTTCTCCCATACATAAACGTCTCATTATTAAACAAAATTTCTACAGAAAACAATACATCAGTAATTACACAAATCTATTTATGTTCAGCGTCCATCAGTCGTGCTCCTGTGTACTCCGCTACTAAAAAAAGGTATTAGAACATGCGCATTAATATAAACCCGTGATTTGCCTTTTAGTCGGCACAACTGTCAGACCAATTGACATGGACAATGAATCAACACTTAAGCAATCGGATCTATTTGAAGGGGTTGCATATTTTCCATCCAATAATAATAGAATTCCAGTCAGCACTTCCTGTTTCTCAATTACTTTCTGTTTTATTCAGAAACATCCGGCATGCCACTCAATGTGTCACTTCTGCTTTTTTTGAGTACTTGGACTGCAGAGATGTGCGTTATAGGAAGTGAATGCAATGCTTGTAAGACGCATCGCGAATTAGACCATTCCTGTGTCAGTGCGTTTGGCTAAAAATAAAGCGTTTTGCTCACCATTGTATGCTGCTGTCTCGGCTTTGAGTGTCGGTGAAGTGCGAGTCCTGAAACATGTCTTTATAGATGCGTCCTACCAAGCAGTAAATGTCCGAGGCCACCTGCTCTTCAGACTCCACCAGCGGCAGCATGATGTCCAGAGCTCGCTGTCTGTCCCCAGGCTGGTTCCTCCTAAATACGGGACGAGGGGAAGGGTTAAGCCTTGTGGGTCAACCCGGAACGTGAAATGATCCTGAGAATGAATTTCCCAACATGACGTGTTATCTAGTTCAAAATGTTTGAGTATTGAGGTAGAAACCAAATATCAATAATCATGATTACGTTATAGCGCTTTTTACAATAGACATTGTCTCAAAGCAGCTTTACAGGAATATAAACACAGTATACACACAGTAAAAGTGAGAAATTATCCCAACTGAGCAAGACACTGAGTGGCGACAATGGCAAGGAAAAACTCCCTAAGATGTTTTTAGAGGAAGAAACCTTGAGAGGAACCAGACTCAGAAGGGAACCCATCCTCATCTGGGTAACAACAGACATTCTTAAAGAGACAATTATTGATCTATATGTAATCTGTTTGGCTTTGAAAAGCCTTTGTCCCAGCAGTCTGGATTTGGAGTAGATGAGAGCTCCATCCAGGAGTAGGACCTCCGAGACCGATCATGCAGTTCCGGAGAGCAGAAAGGACCAGGATCTCCAACATCTCCATAAATCTCTCCTTCACACACACCTGCACTTAGGGGACGCCCCCAAAGATGTTCCCATGTCAACACTGAGAGAAAGATAAGATACCTTGGGTATTTTCAATGAAACGTTCCAGCTGCATTGTGGTTACAACAAAACAGATGGGTTGCGTCAATGTGACATCAAGGAGCTACTTAGTCACCAGAACATAAGCGTCACGTTATGAAGTTTGTCCTTCATGAACAACTCGTATAATCAATATTTCATCTTCAACAGAGTCCAAGATTTTGTAAATAAATTCTAAGTTTAATTTTTAGTTTAGTAACGTCTTTCATGGACATGCTGGTCTATTCTCACTTGACAGTTTCCAAGGATTCTGCTTGACGACCAGTAGACCAGTAGTGGCGCCAATGGGATTGATCTCTTGCTTAAGGAGAGCGATGCAGCAGCGCTTTAATCCTTTTATCTGTCCAGTTCTCTCACCTCGTCATCTGTATAACTCTGTATATAATCTGTATACGCCATCATGCTCGTCATCGTGCAGTCGAGCCAGGTTTGTTACTGGCTACGAGCCTTAACTCAAAGCAACCACGTCATACATATAGATACAGAAGCCCTAAGAGGCCACGCACTGTTATTTTATCTGTCTTGTTTTCTCATGATCACGACTTAATTTTCTCATAATGCATGGCCTCCTAGGGCTTCCGTGTATAAGTCTTCAATATTCTACACTGTATTTCTAATTAAATGACACTGAACATCGCTGAGTGGGAAACGGCTTTTGTATTAAGGAGCTAACAGGAAAACCTGACCATTATTTTTCCCCTATTAAACACCATTGTCTCTGTACAATAAATAATAAATGAGACACCAGAGCAGCAAAAAGCTAACAGGAAGTGCATTGCTAAGCACATCAGAAATATCCCTTTAATGGTTATGGTTCATAACAAGGTATAAAGAGAAGAACGAGAACGCGAGTAATCCTGTGAAAGCAGGCGCAACATCATATGGTGTAGATTCCAAACATGCTGACCGAATAACAATGCAAACAATGGATTCTTTTCTATAGCCCAGAGAGAATCAATGACGTGAATGCAGAGCCAATTAAGAGAAGCAGAAAGAATGCAAGTCAAGGAAACAACATATTAACCCCTTAAACGTCTAGCTTCCCATTCTACCTTTACTACAACACACCTATTATTTCCTATTACTTTCACAGTAGCTACTGAATAATTCAGTTTACGGGTATAATTCACCATGCTGTTGATAAGACACTGATATATTAGAGAACTAGTCATTAAACTGTGTTTAAAAGTGTTTAGCAATGAGCCATTGAGACATTTCTAGCTGACAGCTTAGTTTTACATATCTTAAAACTACTTCCTGGTTATAACAATGCCAATGGACAGATTAGTAGGTTTGCTCATTTAATTAAGTGAGCTATTACTTATATTACCTATTATAGCTATTACCCCCTCCACCCCAATTTGTCCTAAAGGTTGTACATATTTTTGAACTAAGCTGTATAGTTACTGCTATTAAACACTTTTAGTTTGTACTAACTATGGCTTAAATAATACTTGGCAAATATATGACTTACAGCCATGGGCGTAACCACGCACTCTTTGGGAGGTCGTGATCCCCCCCAATGTTGAAGAAATACCAATCTGTCCCCCAAAATATACAGGAGAAAATATTTTCTATATGTTCCGCTTTAATTTTCCCTGCCAACGGATCTGTCTCTTCTTCATCTATTCTATTTATTTTGTTTATCTATTTATTTGTGTCTATTCTTTTTTAATATATTCATATATTGGGGCGGCTGTGGCTCAGTCGGTAGAGCGGGTTGTCCACTAATCCACTAACCGTGGGGTTGGCGGTTCGAATCCCGGCCCGGGTGATCCCATGCCGAAGTGTCCTTGGGCAAGACACTGAACCCTAAGTTGCCCCCGATGGCAAGCTAGCACCTTGCATGCAGCTCTGCTACCATTGGTGTGTGAATGTGGTCTCATTAGTAAGTCGCTTGTAAATGTAAAATGATATTTCTGTAAAGCTGCTTTGAGACAATGTACCATTGTAAAAAGCGCTATACAAATTGATAAATTATTATTGATAAATTGTTTGTTAAGGAAAATCGGTGTGTGTGTGTGTGTGTCCTCCAATTGTACACTTGGTTTCGCCCATACTCAACGCAAATTCGGTGATGTATTTTAGCAGCTCAGTCAGTGATGTATTTAGGTGATATATCCCACACCATGCTGTGGGAGCTTCTATGACTCAGAAACCACATGAATTCAAACAGTAACTGTAATCCTAAAGCAAATTTTCAGTATCAAATTTTGGAAGTTTGGCTGCGCGGGGGGATTAGCGCTTGGAATCCCATTTGTCCATAACATGGTTACGTCCTTGCTTACAGCTAAATAAATGCATAATAATACATGCAACAATTAAAGCACAACAAAATAGACAAATTGACAGAGAATGAATGAAAAGCTAAAAATAAATAAATAACAAAGATAGGAAAGAAACCAGAAGTCAGGAAAACAGTCTGAAAGGAAGAAAAAGGAGAGGGACTGAGAGACTGAATTAGCCAGAAGGTAGAAAATGAGAAATATAGAGGAGGAAAAAAAAGAGAACAATAGGGTGAGAAACAGTGACAGAAGGAATAGAGAGAGAGAGAGAGAGAGAGAGACAGAGAGAGAGCGAGACAGAGAATGTGCAAATGAACAACTAGAAGGAAAACACAGATAAAAAAATAATACAAGAGCGAGAGAGAAGATTGTTAGAATAAATGCTTCATCTCTATATAGATCATCCCACTTGTGGACCTACACACATATCTATACACAGATAAATCCAATATCTTCCATCACAAAGCCCACATCAGACTCAATAGGCTGCTTCATCTGCAAAACCAGCGTTAGATGTCATCGCCATGGGTTTGCACTTCCTCACATCTTCCCTGTGACACTCACATGAGTCATTCGGCATGTCTGGCTCCGAGCCGTGACATGATGAACCATCCGCAGGGAATTTCATGTCCCCCTCCGAGCCTGAATCCCCCTGACTGCCTCTTTTCATATATTGCAAATAAATGCAATTTAATCTATCTTCATGTAACACTCTACTATTTTCCAAAGCCTGGTGCTTGAATGGAGGAAATTGTTATAATGCTGCTGAAAAGTGCGACATATTTTTAAAAATATAATAATAATACAGTGAATAGAAATGAAAAATGATGATCTACCCATGAGTCATGAGTGTATTACTGGCAAGGACACAGCACATCAATGCTTTTATAAATATAACACAATATTAACACATGCAAATGAACAGGGAAGCCCATGAGTCTGAAGGAAAGCCATTCTTACACACACACACACACACACACACACACACACACACACACACACACATAAAAGTCACCTGTTTAGAGCGAAGGCATAGTGGAATTTCACATGAGGGTTGGAAATGGGGTCAAACGTTGGAAGCTTTTCTAGCGTCTCAACCAGCTTCACAATGGATTCATAATCCTGCAACAGACAAATAAATCTTTCACTAATAAATCACAATAAATGAATTGCAATAAAAAATATTCCTTCATCATGTAGTTGAACAGTGTAAAACTATTGGCGCAGCCATCTTGGACAAGCCAAACATTATACGTATTTGGTGCAATCGGGTATCATTCGATGCCGTAGGCTCCGCCTCCCAACATTTGAAAGCCACTGACAAAATTGAATATTTAAAAATATGATTATGTAGCTTAAATTAGGTATAAAACGATTCAGGGATGTACTTATGGAAATAAGTTTGGTTGTGATGGATTTCCATTAGCCTTAGTAGTAGCTCTAGTGTAATAAATAAATAAATAAATAAGCAACCATAGGACACCAAACATGTCTTGGCTGATCAATAAAATTTTGCGTACGTGGAAAATATTCCATTTCGACTTACACCCAAAACTTATAAATATCTCGCTTGTCCAAAATCAAGCTTAGATTTCGTCCTAAGCGTCTCTCTTGATTGATCCTACATGAGCCTCATTTTGTTAAAACGCTGTTTCAGAAGCAGTCAGAGACGGTTCTTTTATTCCCCAACAGTTTAATGAAGCCCTCCTACATCATACTCTAGAGCCACTGCACAGCATGAAACCACTCAAACCAATGTAAATAATTCAGTCAACCTTTATAATATGCCATATGTTGATATTTATTATTTATTGATAAGGGATGGGGTGACATAAGATAGATGCAACATGTTAGATGCAACATATGTTAGTGGTAGTGAAGGAAAGATCGTGTATGTATTTTCAACAACATATACTATTCATGTCACAGGTGGCTTAATAGTTTCTAAATTGCTTAGATTGGACTACAGTATTTGTCATTAGACTGAGCCACGTTTCTTTTTTTGGATACGGTCTAGCTTCAGCACAATGGACTGTGTCTATTGCATATTTGTTTTGCTCATGGCTACCTATTTTCAGCTGACGGTACAGACTTTTATCATAATACTTTAGAGCAGAGTGTGTCCTCTTCACATTTAGTTACTTGGAACTGTGTCTGGTTCTATTAGACCGGGGCGGCTGTGGAGCAGGTGGTTGAGTGGGTTGTCCACTAATCGTAGGGTTGGCAGTTCGATTCCCGGCCCATGTGACTCCACATGCCGAAGTGTCCTTAGGCAAGACACCGAACCCCAAGTTGCTCCCGATGGAAAGTTAGCACCTTACATGGCAGCTCTGCTTCCATTGGTGTGTGAATGGGTGAATGAGAAACAGTGTAAAGCACTTTGGATAAAAGCGTTATATAAGTGTGCCATTTACCATTTATTAGACCTGACAGTATGTAACTCCAGTACATGGCCACAATTAGATTGGACTATGTTTCCTGAATAAGTTAAATCATGTTTATACGTACTAGATTGGACTGTCTGCCTTTATTAGACTTCCATTAGACTGGACTACATTTATTTGTATCCACAGCTATAAACTCCGTTTGATTAGTGCATACTGTGCATACTCTATTAGATTGGACCGTGACAATTTATATAGACTGTGTCTACCTCTATTAAACCGCTGTTGAACTGAACTATAACCATTGGATTGAATTGTGTATGCATTAAAATGGACTATGCTGACCTCTCTTAGATTGGACTGTACTTGCTTCTGTTAAACTGGACTATTCTGACTCCCATTGGTCTGGACTCTGCTTTCCACTGGCAGTTTCAGGCATTTCCTACCTTTGTTCTTCTCAATATGATTGGACTACACTCTGTTAAATTGCACTGTTAGACTCACTAGTATATTTGGCTATGTCTAGTTTTTAGATTTGGCTATGTTGACATCCATTGAACCTCCACAGCTTCATTAAAAATGGACTGTGTCCCTTTCCTACACTTGACTGTCACTCTCATCCATTCGACTGGACTGTGTCTACTTGCATTAGACTGAAATATGTGAACCTCTGTGAGATCAAATTGTATTTGCTTACAGGAGACAGGAAGCCAAATGCAGATAGCGGGAGTCCCTGGAGACTCTTGAGCTTATAAAACATTTACACTCAGACAAGAGTCTCATTTCAATTCAGAGAAACTCGACTCTTTCTGCACTTCACCGGTGGGTATTTCGAGCTCTGATTTAAAGAGTGGCCTGTATATTCTACTACAATTACTAACGACGAGTAAAGTCTGGCAGCCAGACTTAAAAATTGTTGACATTTTAATGTTGAACCATAGGAATGTGAAATATCTCTGACAGAAGCTTTTCTACCACCAGATGGATGTCAAATTAAAGGAAAAACCAATATAAAGCTTCTTAATAAAGTGTTGGGCCACTGCAAGCAACCAGAACAGCTTCAATACACCTTGGCATTGATTCCAATGGTGCAATGAACACCATTCATCCAGAAGATATTCCCTTGGTGTTTTGGTGGAGAGCTCTGTCTAAAACATCGGTCCTTAATCTCCCATAGGTGTTCAAATGGCTTGACATCTAGTGACCATGATTACATCCTCATCAAACTGTTCAGTGAGAACTTGTGCATTGTGGATCATCCCAGAAGACACCACTCCCATGAGGAAAGAAATGTTTCATCAGAGGATAAAGCTGATCCGTCAGAAAAACTTTGTATTGATGCTTCTCTCAAAGCAGATAAGTGGACCCAAGCCATGGCAGCAGCATCGTCATGAATTTACCTTCCGGACTGATGATTTATAAAACATTGACCAACAACAGAAATGGTTTGGCATATAGTTAAACGTGATCATCTCACCTGTATGTCTCTGTATGATAAGAGCAGGTTGATCACGATGTCGGCTGACAGGCACTCCACGTTGTCCAGTCGCTGCTGGATCCGGCCCAACTCTGCTGCGAGCTCCACCCCCGTGTACAGCTCCCGCGCTTTGCGGATGTCGTTCAGAATGGTTTCCCGAAAGTACTGGCTATAAAGGCACAACAAACACGGCATGTTTACTACAGCACTCGGCTATCATGTCAATCTCAATGCTGTACTGAGAATGGATCACCAGCTGACAAACCATATCTGGTCAGGGGTGGAGCTGTAACAGACAGGGTAGTGTTGGGAAGACAAAAACTCTTAGCTGGCTGGGAATCCTCCAGCACTGGCTGGAAAATCTGAATCGGACTCGCACATAACGTCCTACCAATAAAACCTTCGACCTAGAACAATTATCGTTACTGAATCCATACTAACCACCAGGATTCTTCTTATGGCCTACTTTAGATCTCAAATAATATTGTTCTGAGCAAGCGACTGTATGCTTCATCCAGATATTTCTGGTTTTCACAGGATTTCCTCCTGAGAAACGTTTTAGCGCATAAGAAGTCACGATGTGTCTCTTCCACTCCGACCTGTCTAACAGAAGCATCTGAAGTGGCTGGTTTGAGCAATTTGAGGTTTATTTAAATCTGACTGAACCAGATGGAATCAAATTGTAAAGTCCATGCATTTGGGTCTTGAGATAAAACCTGTTCCCCTCTGAAAAGGATTTTTCCAAATAAAAAAAAAAATACATTGCAATACAAAATAAGTTCCCAATCAAACCAGGAGATTAAAGGCAATGGTTAAGTGTCAAGGTTACCAGATATATATGAAGGATATTTTTGTCCATACATGTCATAAACAAGGTTTAGGGTCTTACTTCATCACCAGGCTAAGAACACAAACAACAGCATGCCAAAAAGTACACCTGTAAGTTTTGGTTGTTCTATTACATAGTATGTCGCCGTAAAATATTAAAGCAGTGGTTTGTCATTTTAGAGCCCTCTGGTGCCTAGGGCCAGATGCAATTGTATTAAAAATATAGACAAACAAGCCCACTCGCAGTTTTGTCCTGCCATTTAATGAAAAAGTGCCACATATGAAGGAACTAGAAAGATCCGTTTGGCAATGTTATGGAGTTCAGTTTCTCGAAGGAATCTCTGACCTACTATGTGATTATCACTGTTCTAGAAACACATTTAAAAACTGTGAGGTCTACCATGTAGAAATAATATTTTACAACTTAAAAAAGAATGAAAAAGAAAACAATTGAGGCACAGCGAGTTCTCTCAGCTTATCAGTCATGACTCAGAGCTTTCTCGATGTGACAAAGACGAACTTGCAGATTGAATAAACACACACACACACACACACACACATACACACATCCCTCAACCCTCCAGCGTCTCTGTACTTTCCCTGTGATGAGTAACCTAGTGTAATTATGAACGACCTTTAATCATAACATGCAAACATAAATCAAAAAATCTAATACCGAGACAATAAAATCAGGCACTGAGACTATAAGAGTCAGAATGTGTGTATGTGTCTGTGTGTGTGTGGCAGTTTCACTCACCAGGAGCTGGTCTGTGTGCTGGTGAGAAGCTGGGTCAAGCGGTCCACCAAAGGCATGCAGATGGGACCGAGCAGAGCCTCAAAACCGGGCTGCATCAGCTCACTGAGG
>JAFFST010048366.1:96632-118305 GCA_022414735.1 Noturus placidus | reverse complement strand
GAAACACTTAAGTGTGACAAACATGCAAAGGAACAGGAAATGAGGAAGGGAGCAAACACTTTTTCACACCACTGTATATATATAGAGAGAGAAAGAGAGAGAGAGAGATAAACCGTGAGAGACCGAGAGAGAGAGAGAGTGATAGAGAGTGAGTGATAACTAGTGAGAGAGACAGACAGACAGACAGACAGACAGACAGAGAGAGAGAAAGTGTGAGAGAGAGAGAGACCGAGAGAGAGAGAGAGATAGACAGTGAGAGACCGAGAGACAGAGAGAGTGATAGAGAGTGAGTGATAACTAGTGAGAGAGACAGACAGACAGACAGACAGAGAGAGAGAGAGAGAGAGAGAGAGAGAGAGAGAGAGAGAGAGAGAGAGAGAGAGAGAGAGAGAGAGGATGCTTAGAAGAAAGAGCTTTTCATTACCAGACTATTAAGATGCAACTGTTAGAGTGTTGCTTTTCCTGACACGCTTCCGACAAATCATCTTGGTCCAAATATCTCACTTGATATTATTTCATCAGTTAGAATTTAAAAAAATATATATTTTAATTAGGAATACATTATATAAACCCTGAGACCAATAAGCTGTTTCTGAAATCAACCTAAGACTTATCTCAGCTTCCTACCACTTTTCCATGCAGTTCTGAAAGCTACACTTGAACTGAAACTGAAAGCTGTTTCTCTTTAGCGCGCATCTTTTCACAGGTAGTGATTTGACTCCGAATCGACCCGACTGCAGGAAGTGAACCCAACGGCCCACGTGTTTTGGGTTCTTTATAATCGTGAGTGCTACAGAACATTTGGACAAAAAGAGAAAATGAATTCTGGATGTGACACACAACATGTTTTAAACTAGTTACATGCAGAGTATATAATTATCTAGTGATGTATTGAGCGCTGACTCTCTTTTCTCCGTACTTGGACGAGACAAATGTTTGTGTACCTTTTCCTGTTGCCAGATTTTTGAGAAAAGAGGGAAGAGCTTCACGAGAAAAGCTTCTGTTTAACACGACCCTCAGGCAGTGTTTTTTTTTCGTCCATTTGTTTAATTATGTGTAGTGTAAAACCAAACTAAACCAAATATTAAATGAATCAAAAGTATTAGCTACTGTGTGTGTGCGTGTGTGTGTGTGTGTGTGTGTGTGTGTGTGTGTGTGTGTGTGTGTGTGTGTGTGTATACTCACAGTGTTTTTCTGGCACACGACCTCCTGCAAAAGAAACACATATGATATGCGTGAGTTTACAAGCCCCTGAGTGAAGCCAATAAAACTTTACAGCATCCGCTCTGGATCCTTTATTTCATCCGAGACCTGTTAATCCGCGCCGGTACGCATTAAGAGATCATTAGCATTCCAAAACAAATGAGCCCCTTACATACTCACTATCGCAATCAAACACAATCATGGCAGGACTGGCACCGAGCCAGCTTTTAGCACTTGAGTAAGATGCTTAAACAAAGGTCAAAAGGTCAAGTCTGATTTAAAACTGTCTTTCTTTTATTGTTGACAAATTATTCCCGGTGAAATACATGATTACGGTTGTCCAAGAAGGATGTCAGTACGTGGGTCAGTCATTGGGTTATTTAAAATAAAACGAGCTAGCTGCCTGCACTAAATACGAAAGTATTGTACAATTACGATGTAATACGTAATGTATTTTAAAGTAAATCCATTAAAAACATAAAACACACCGAAACACACCTGGCGCACAGTACTTCATTTTCGACAAGTAGATATTTTTGTAGCTAATTAAGAGAAGGTACACCGCCATCTCGCTCCGACCAAAGAGACTTGAACGCAGGTCGTAATTACAACTTCCCAAAAGGACTTGAGCGCACAGCTAAACAATGTTCATTTCTTGTAAATTCTATATGAAAAGAACATATAAATGGGAGTGATATATTTAATGTCGTTTTTTTAAATCATTACCAATTCTTTTTTTGTTGTTGTTTTATCACATTTCTTACATTTTTTGCACATTTCCTGGTATGTTAGTCATGGCCAATTCCCACCCTTCAGGTATCTTTCCTCTACCACACAACAGCTACCAACCAAGGAGGGCGAAGGCTATCACATGCTTCCTCCGAGGCACGTCAAGCCATCTTTTCGACCTGCTGTTCATGCAACTACAGGGGGTGGAGTAACACACTTGGAGGAAAGCACTATCCAACCCTTCCACTCACAGACTCCCATGATTGGCTAGTGCCACTGTGATTGATAGGAGAGAGAGAGAGAGAGAGAGAGAGAGAGCGAGCGAGAGAGAGAGAGAGCAAGAGAGAGAGAGCGAGAGAGCGAGAGAGAGAGAGAGAGAGAGTATGCCACCTCTCCTTCTCTGGAAGCATGGGCAATTTTGCTCTCTTGGACTCCAGGCTACAGATGGCTGTGACATTAATCCGGATTCGAACGTGATTTTTGTTATGAAACGTATTCTTTGGTGAAACAGGCAGCCATTTCGTATTACATTCACATTTACATTTATTCATTTAGCAGACGTTTTTATCCAAAGCGACTTACAAATGAGACACACTCACACACCAATGGTAGCAGAGCTGCATGCAAGGTGCTAGCTTGCCATCGGGGGCAACTTAGGGTTCAGTGTCTTGCCCAAGGACACTTCAGCATGGGATCACCCGGGCCGGGATTCGAACCACCAACCCTACGATTAGTGGATTAGTGGATAACCCGCTCTACCGACTGAGCCACAGCCACCCGTATTAGCTGCAACAATCACGTCTTTTCTACTTGTGGACGTTGGAACTAATTGGAAAAATGAATCCTGCAAGTGAAATGTGACGTTTCAACCCATGATTACTTTAATCCTCAGCTAAAGGCGTTGATTGCATTCTGTCTATCTTATATTTACTGACATATACGATAGACAATATCTTTAGCTGAGGATTAAAGTCAAAGCTTAAGGTACTTATTGCGTTCTGTCTGTCGTATACGTCACTAAGCGTATAAGTGACAAACGAACATCTAAAATCTAATCTGAAAACAATAACGATCGTGCAGAAGCTACCGTGTTTATAAATGACATCAGTGCAACGCCACGATATCTCATCTGGACTGCAATCTGAGCCACTGTGCGCTTCGCTCCTGTGTGCGCATGAACACTGTCCCTGCTCTGCACTCGTGTGTGAAATCGGCGCCTGAATATCATGCGCTCGAATGCTCCATGACCCCTCGCAATCTATTTCTCCTTTCAATAAGGCCACAGACAGCACCCGCTGAAGCTGCTGGGATTTGTGTGCACGGCAATCAAAGGTGTTAAAAGTGAAATGAGTCATTCCAACGTGTTAATGCGCCGAAGCAACACTTAAAGCTCTCGAGCTTTTTATAGGACATGAGAACAAAACCATTCAGCCTGCTATAGAGCAAACAGCTACTTTACACACAAGCACGGTGAAAGAAACCATATGCTGTTTGAATTCGAATGCTCTCGATTCACTTACTCTTTCATCATAAAAACCCCAAACCCACAGCAGTCATATTTGTCAGTGTACTCTATCTTTGTGTCTCAGTTTAGCTCCTGGCCAAAGCATCTAAACTTGTACATATCACTTCTTTTAATATATTAAAGGAGCAGTAAGGAATTTTAGCTTGGGTTAGCTAAAAAAAATACAACCCTGTCCATCTATACACATTCCTAGACTGAAACGCCTCACTGCTAGCATAAGAGCTTTTAGAATTGCCTGTGAACATGATTGACAATCCGCTTGTAGATTCTTGTCCTGGTTGGTTGGATAGTACTGATCCACATCATTTGTTGTTTATTCGGAATACAGAACCTAGGGCACTACTGAGACCAATGTTCCCTTTCAGAGCATATTTTAATGACAAAAAAAAAAGCAAAAATATTCCGACTTAAAAATCGCTGACCGCTGCTTTAATCATCTAGTTACATTTGTGTATGTACAATTAATGGCAGTTATTTCTTGTGTATTAGCACATTATATTCAGACTGCAGTTTACGCCTCTACACGTGTGTCTACTATTAAACTTTGCTGTTACAGGACCATTTGTGAGATTTGGAGTTGTATTGAATGTGAAGGTGTTGAATACAGTGAGAACAAGTTCTTCAGTGGGATTCAGCTACCTGGAGGTTCTGCAATGAGTCTGAGTTGGAGTCACAGTACAGGATGATGTTGTTGGCCATGCTGAAGCTCTCCCTCACTCCCAGGTGATAGAAGAGCGACGGCTGTCGGAAAGCGTCCGTCATTTCCACCACAGCTATATCTGCGAGACAACATCGCAAATTTATTATACAGTAAGACTGACAGGGTCACGTGTGAATAATGAGATTATGCCCATTTACTGTATTAGACACATCTACCTTGTAGCTACACTAATTGCCCCTTTAATCGGGTAACAGTAGACATAAAGCAGCTTTAAAGAAATCTGGACATAGATCCCTAATGAGCAAACCAGAGGCGAGAAAAAAAAACTCCCTGAAATGACACGACATAGAAACCTTGAGAGGAACCATCTTCTTCTGAATGACATCTGGATTGTAACACATTATCGTACACAGGTTCAAAAGAGTAAAGGCAAACAGTACTAATTGTATTTAGTATAAGCACAGGACCGTCTTCATGATTACAGCAGAAGTTTTTAGATACAAATCTACACTAATTTTGTGGCTTTTAGTATCTGTGCATTAGCCTTAAGGTAATCTATAAGCGATTGTGCACCAAAACCATGACACAACTGGAATTTAGATATATGCATTCAAATAAATAAAAAAAAAGTCTCGCTCTACCACAGACACGGATCGACAGTTTTGATTACATCATTCTGCACTTCAGCTTCTCATCAGATTTTCTGTCCAATCAAATTTTTGCTAGAATCTGAAGAGTCCCGCCCCCAATATTATAAAAATCCACTCAATATGCCCTGCTGTGACTTCCTGCTTCAGTGGAAATTATATCAAAACATTGAATAACGTTGTGTTTCAAGGTACTTCACATAGACTTTAAGTGTGCTGCAACAAGTGGAACAAGTGGAACAAGTGGGGCGGCTGTGGCTCAGTCAGTAGAGCGGGTTGTCCACTAATCCGCTAATCGTAGGGTTGGTGGTTCGAATCCCGGCCCGGGTGATCCCATGCCGAAGTGTCCTTGGGCAAGACACTGAACCCTAAGTTGCCCCCGATGGCAAGCTAGCACCTTGCATGCAGCTCTACTCCCATTGGTGTGTGAGTGTGTCTCATTTGTAAGTCGCTGTTGATAAAAGTGTCTGCTAAATGAATAAATGTAATGTAACAAGTAAGCTATGTTAGAAATAAGTGTAATTTTAAATACATACACACACACACGGGGGTTGTTTGGATCTGCGCTCTCATACACACTCATTTCCACAGACACACAGATGTATATTTTTTTGCATATATATGTGTGTGTGTGTGCACTTGTGTTCTGGGGCTGATTTCCATAGGGCCTGTCCCTAGCACAAGTTCTCAGTGACTGCATGTAAATATTGACAGGAAGTCATTTCTTCTGGTGTGTGTGTGTGTGTGTGTACTGTTTCCTCTTGTTTTACCGGCAAATGAACAGAAGTTGTCTCACACACACACACACACACACACACACACACACACACAAACACACAGTTTGTGCAGTACACACAAACACAGTAGGTGGCAATTAGTTATTAATCATTCTGCTAAATATTTAACTTGTGCAAAAGCATTTGTATGAACAAAAATGACTACGCCTGCACTGGCACTAGTAAAGGTTAGCCAGCAAGTACAGATTAGAAAGAAAAGCTCGCTACAATGTAAGCTAGCACGCTAACCTTCATAAACACATACTGCTTTGAGAATGTTTAAGTGTTTATGAAACTATTATGACATTTGGTTAAAAATAAAATTCATTTTTAATGGGATATATCAGATTAATAATGCTAGTTAATACACAAACCCTTGTGTAAGCATGCTAGCTGATCTAACTAGCTTTCATTCAATGTTAGCCAAATTAGCTGACCACCCCCCCCCCTTTTTTTTGGTAAATAATCCCTAGTGCTTTCACAACAGGTGTGTGTAGAGATAAGTGCTGAATAGTGTAAGCGTGATGGAGCAAAAGAATACTTTTAGCGCTTTATGTTTCGATTCATGATAATGTTTTTGAGTCCCCAGGAAGGTTCCACAAAAATGAAGAACGCTAATAAGCTGGACTGTCTCCAGTCACTGCAGCTTACTTGAACAACACAGCTGGTTCCAGAAAGTTAATTATGTAAGTAGATTAAAATGGAAAGGTATACCAGGCAATGAAATGCACATTACAGGCAATGACTCAGCAAAAAAAACAACAACAGACGATTGCACCTCATGTTTCATTGATTCGTTTGCCAGATGCTTTTCACCTACCACATTAAACAAAACACAATCCAAGCATGCAGCTCAGTGGTTATGACTTAATGGTTTTGCTCAAACATTGAACATCTAACAGCTACCACAAGTCCTTGAGCCACTGACCAAGAAACCGCTGTGCTCTCCTAAAAAACCATTGTCCCACAAAACACACACACACACACACACGCGCACGCGTCTTGCTTGTTGGGACCTTTCATTAACATAATGATTAACTGATTATTTCATAATAAATTCATACTAATAAATTAATTATTCCTTTATTAAGTCCTCACACGGTCAGGAGGGAAAATGATATCCCTATACTTGTGGGGACATATGGTCCCCACTATGATTAGAAAACCATTCCCAAACATACAGAACAATGGCTTGCAAAAGTATTCAACCCTCTTAAAAGTCATCAGATTCGTCTGGATTACAAATGATACCAACACAGATTATTCCTGTCAGTATTTTTTTAAATTGGAAAATCAATGTGCTCTTGAAGTACATTTCGAAAATCAAAATTCATTATTACTTCAGTCTAGACTTGGTAGAACCCCATTTTGCTGCGATGACAGCTTTTAATTATGTTGGGGTAAGTTCCTACCACACTATTTGTGTGATTTTCACCCATTCTTCCTGTCAAGATTTGCTCCAGGTTCTTAGGGTTGCTTGGATGTTGTTTGTTTTTCGCTTAGCCATTGTAGAACATTCACCGTTTACATTTTCACCACCCCTCAGAACTCTTCTGCGCTGAGAATTTCATTGTACACGGAAAGCTGAATGAAGATGACAAATCTCTGATCTTTAAATCCCTGATTAATACCAGAGGTGTTTTTGTAGCTCCTTGGTCTTCAAGATGTTGTTTATTTAGGTATGTTCTCCAACAAACTCTGGGGTCTTCCAGGAACAGATGCATGTCCATTGAGATTACGTGACATTATAATCAGACTCCATTTAACCAATTATGTCACTTTATAATGGCAAGTCTGCTTTAGGGGTTTTACAGAAATGGGGTGAATACTTATTCAATCACAATTTACATTATTATATTATCCCCACAATATTACTAACTATTTTGTGTAGATTCAAGACTTGTTTCAGGTTGTAACAGTACAAAATGTGGGAAATGTTCAAGCAGAGGCTGAATTCTTATGCAAGGCACTGTATATCCCACCTATATGTCTATTTATATGAAAGCCTCAGTACAAATACAGTACAGTAATGAAGTATAGTAAAGTATCGTCAAGGAATAGATGCACAGTCACACAATCATCATAGTGTGCCAAATACGGCCGTATCACATGAACTGATCTCCAGGATTGAAATCCTACAAGAAGTGTGGAAAAAAGGCCATTCTCGAAACTTGGATTACACGATCGCCCTCCCACCCATTTACACACACACAAAGCAAAACAAAAAGACAAAAGCTCACTCAGGTGTGGTAAGGCAGGCAGTTTCTGCCCACGAATCTCACTCTGCCACATTATGATGCATTCCTGACAGAGCCATTAAATGATGATCAAAGCTCTTCAAACATAAATTTGTGTGACTGACCATGCATGCATGTTTCATCTTAATTAATTCATTATTTTCTGAGAGGATCAGGTGAGGCCCACTGCCTCAACAAAGCTTCAAAACCTCAAAGCCTTTAAAAAAAAAAAAAAAAAAGGATTTAAAAATAGGTTGTATTCACACACCAGACTCATGTGACTCGTGTCCTAGTGATTTCAAAATGTGGCTAACCTGATCTCCTACTCTTGCTTCACTCGGGTTCATGGAGATAATGGCCCAGCGGCAGACCATGATCTTCAAGAGAAAAAAAACCCACCGTGAATGCTTTACATATTAAAATTGATCTTCAATGGCGTCTAAAATTTAAGATCAGAGCTGACTTCCATCCATCCATCCATTTTCTGTACCGCTTATCCTACACAGGGTTGCGAGGAGCCTGGAGCCTATCCCAGGGGACTCGGGGCACAAGGTGGGGGGCACCCTGGACGGGCACCAATCCATCTCAGGGCACAATCGCACACCACAGACAATCTGGAAATGGCCAACAATCAGCCTACAATGTCTTTGGACTGGGAGAGGATACCGG
This sequence comes from Noturus placidus, assembly GCA_022414735.1. Lineage (NCBI taxonomy): Eukaryota > Metazoa > Chordata > Actinopteri > Siluriformes > Ictaluridae > Noturus > Noturus placidus. The sequence continues at coordinate 109,858 of JAFFST010048366.1, read as the reverse complement.
AGTACCCGGAGGAAACCACTGAAGCACAAGGAGAACATGCAAGCTCTGTGCACACAGGGAGTAGACGGGATTCAAGCCCCAGCCCCAGAGGTAGGAGGCAAACATGCTAACCACTAAGCCACTATACCAACCCCCCTGCCTGTCTGTTATCCCTTATATTTTAAATGATTGATATTTTCCCCCTTTGAAATACTACTGTTACTGTGCTAACAATAAACAACCAATAAATCAGCATCGGAATCACTGAGCACAGAATATTAACTTTTTTACTGTGTTTCAGGGCGAAGTTTTCCTTTAATTTAATTAAACTGTGTTCAACTACAGTTGAGTCGAATGTGAACTAATGTATCGTACGAGACATACAGTACTTAGTTCAAGCTTGAGGCGTTGTTCGTATCTATGATAAGATCCGTGAATTCACTTTTGCAAATGATCTCTAGGTAAATATCCGTTTCATTACAAGTCCACGCTGTAAAATTATGCCGACGGCATGACTAGCTAAGTGCTAGATATGTTTATCTCGGACGCTGATGACTGTCGGAAACTCCAGAGACACGTAATTCCATTTGCGTCAGGCCTTTTCTAGCAGCCATGGGCCTGGTGAAGCACTACATGACTAAGGAATGTGTGGAATTTCAGCACAGAGGTGTGTGGATGTCTGTGAGGGGGATAGAAAACGGAAAAGCAGGATGACTGCAACTCCTGATCTCGGGAGTTTTCCACACAGAGTGGGAGATACGACGAGAGTATTCGCTACCTCAGTAGATTCCTATCTACGATAAGCAACGGAGCGGTGTATACTGCAAGTATCCATCGTCACTACTTCATGGGAAAGCCCGTAAACAACTGGTTATTTTTTTTTTTGTAAGCAATAAAACACAAAATGCGTAGTTTCTCAGAAAACATGACCAGCTGTATTTGTCTCATTAACTTCATCAGAGAGAAAAGAGAGAAGCTGGAAACGGAAGGCAGTTTATAGCTGCTGTAACATAAGCAATAACAGGAACTAATTAGTTTCGTCTACGATGTGTCAAACTGTTGAAGCTTATTCTAATCGGTTCATTTTTGCTTATTTCAAGATGTTTAATTACGTGCCATGCTTCCGTTTTGCTTTTTAAGCTCGGTTTGATCGAAAAAAGAACTAGGATCCTAAAATGACGCAATGTGTTCCTATAAAAATGCCTCGCCCGATAACATTTTGTACTTCTTTAAGACCTTTATCCAAAATAACACATGACTTTGGACTGGGGAGGAAACTGAAGGACCTGGAGGAAACCCCTGAAGAATGGGGAGAACATGCACACATGAAAGTGCAAGGCAAACATGTTAACCGCTAATCCACCATGCCCATGAGCCTGGTGCAACAGCAGCTAATTTAATCTTCACTCTATGTCTGTCTGGTTAGACAGGTTAGCTCATCGCTCGAGTTAAGGATTGGCTACTAAAAAGCATTAGAGGAAGCTGACTCCATACCAGAACGCTGCAGGTTCGGAGCTCCAGACATTCAATCCAAGAGTCCTTAGTTTCAAAATGTAACATGCCTCCAAGTATGTAGGTTTTTGTAATGTCTAGTTCCATAGGAGGAAGATGTACATATGTAAAGATATATGATCTTTTGAACTGGCTTAAATAAACATTATCCCTAGAACCAAAGTGTTAAAGAGCATGTAAGGCCTGCTCATATGCAAAACGGACACTTGTCTTGGTGCTTGTGTGGTCTAGACTGGTTTCTTTTTCGTTAGTTTTTTTTCCCAAGCAACATAAAATAATCGAATCCTACATGTGACAGGTATACCAGTAACAAAAGCTTATTCAACCTGTTCGACAAGCTTATTATAACGACCACACTCCTGAGTCATGCTCCAAAAGCGAAAACAATTGAGGGAATTTTACTGAAGAACAATTCCTAAAGAAATACTTTCGAACAAAGACGGGATGCCTGGCGAACAATAGTCAAGCTCGAGGGTTAAGAAGGTGGTATTTATAGGTCAGGGAACGATGAGTGAGAACGAATCCCATCCTTGAGAACTATTATTCCTAAATTGTGATTTTGCTCACAGTTGAGGTGTGTTTGAAATGAAAGCATGCCTTAATGATATTCAAAACATACTGACTCTTGACTCCAAGCCACAGATGCCGTGGCATAGTTGGGATTCACTCTCGCAGTCTCCGGACGACTAGGTGCAACACTTAAGAGCTTGCTTGCTATGATTTTAGTTGAACTAAATCAACTGTGGCTTGAGGACTGAATGCAAAGCTAGAAAGGGGAAAGGATCAAACCATCATTTGCTGAGGAGTGAGTGATGTATATTGGAACAGCAGGACCCATGAAAAAAAGAAAAAAAAGAAGGTGTAGGACCAGGTAGGTTTCAAATCTCATGCAGGTAGGAGAGGGAGGTCAGATATGAAGCTTAAATCTGATAGAAAAAAAATAATAAGTGTGGGAGCAGACAGGATTGGTGAGAATTCCTTCGGGTGTGGGCAGGCGTGGGACTGAAAAACAGTTCTCTGCACATTTCTAGCAGGAGCTGTGGATAATAGGCGAAAGACAAAAAAGTGTTAGGGGGTAAATGGTGGTTTGCATGTTTGCCTCACACCTCCAGGGCTGAAGGTTCTCCTCGTGCTTCGGGGGTTTCCTCCAGGTACTCTGGTCTCCTCCCCCAGTCCAAAGACAAGTGTTCACTGGTTCACTGGTATTTCCAGTGTCTAAATGTGTGAGATTGTGCCTTGTGATGGATTGGTACCCCATCCAGGGTGTCCCCAACCTTGTGCACCGAGTTGCCTGGGAAAGGCTCCAGGCTCCCCAGCAACCCTGTGTAGGATACGTGGTACAAAACATGGATGGATGTACCAGTGCTAATACACTGCCAACATGCTTTCAAAACCAACTTCAATTCGGATACGAACGGATGCAGTGTCATCCTCTTTTTCTTTCTCCTCTTTCCTTTGGCGATCGGTGCATTAATTCAACCATGACATCTTATCTTTTTTTTTTTTTTAAAGCTGCTTTATTAGCATGTCTTCCGGCGTGCTTATTTATAGCTGAATGCTCAATCGGAATACTCACTGATCATTTCCTCCAATCTCCTGACAACACTTTCCAAGGCGCTTTGAGATGACAAATTTCCTCCTGGTCTTATACAGCTGAAGACATTATTAACATGAGGTCTGCACAATAAAACGACAAATACACCCACTAACCCCTCAAATGCATACAAGTATGAGAATAAAAGGTCAAGAGCTCCAGTTAAAAAGTTCACATTAGACATTAGAACGAGGAAAAACGATGATCTCATTGACTTGCCATGGTTCTTGTGCCAGAAATACATCAAGATTTGTGTATTTCAGAAACTGCACAGCAGTCTTTAGAGTGGTGTGAAAAACAGCAGTTGTTGTTGAGTCGAGACGGGTCAGAGGAGAGCGGGCCGATTGGTTCGGGCAGACAGGAATCTATAGTAACTCAAATAAGCACTCTCATTGCCACTGGCATCAAGCTACATCACTTTCACATCCTGTCTTATCACACCAGGAAGAGGCTGTCTTGCTCCCTTCACTCTGCTACTTCTGCACAGGCCCGAAACTGAAGCGATAATGCAAGCACACACACACACACACACACACACACACACACGTACATGCACAGCTGCTGCTGATCAGGAAACTACAGCAGTCAACTCAAGTAGACTGTAAATCCCACAAAGCATTCAGAGGTTTGCTATCACATGCATGTTATTCTTACTCTTGTGTCGTGCTGCCCTTGTCATTTTTCTCAAACTGTAGTTTGGCCTCACAGCTCCAGGATCACAGGTTCAATCCTGAGCCCATGTAACGGTGTGTGTGGAGTTTCACATGTTCTCCATGTTCTCACATGGGATTCCTCAGTGTTCTCTGGTTTCCTCCTACAGTCCAAAAAAATGCATGTAGCCAAACTGCCTATGTGAATAGGTGTGTGTGTGTGTGTGTGTGTGTGTGTGTGTGTGTGTGTGTGTGCTGGCGTCCAATCCCACCTCACAACCAGTGTTCCAGGGAAAAGCTCCAGATCCACTGCGACCCTGATTAAGATAAAGCGCTTACTAAAGTAATAACTGTTGTTTTTAAAGATTTTAAACTAAAGTTTTCTTTGAAACATCACTGGTGAGGAAGCGTGGTTGGTTGTTTGACGTGTCAGTCAAATAGCAACTTCCTGTACTTCCTGTTCTTGGGCATGTTTATTCACGAAAAGTAAAGTACCAGACGCTCTAGGCCTTTTATCTAGCGCACTTTAATACTGCATTTTGTTTAAATTAGGTTTCAGTTGTCTAATTACAGGCGTAAAACATATCACGTCAAGTGTAAGAGCTAAAATCTAATATTACAAAACTATTCCTCAGTTATAAGCAGTTAATGTATGTATAATACTCTTTAGGTGTCATTCTTTCTCATCTCAGCATCGAGTGCACTATATATGCGCTACAATGCCATTAAACCCTATGTATTAAGCACACTGATAAAAATGCGGTCGGTTAGATTTAAGAAAAAATATGATATAAGGTACATATATAAAAATACTACATTTCCCAATATTACATGATTTCTTTGCTCATGCTAAACAAATGTATTTCATGTATTTAAACAAACAACTTGTTAATGAATTAGACAGCGCCGTGGTAATGTGGCAGTTGCAGAAATACACGATCAAATCACGTCAGATACACAAAAACAAATTCTGTTAATGTAACTCAATGCAAATCACGTGGAACCGAGGTACGCATTTGAATTAAATAAATTCAACAAGGTTTTTTTTTCCTTCAGTGCATATACTGTGTAATAACTGGGTTTTGGCTTAATTGGGTGTTAAGTAAGCAATAAAATACAACAGGATGTGCTAATAGAAGAGTGGAGGCTTGTCCATAGGGGCAGATCCCAACAATACATTTCAGCCGTTCAACAAATGTTAATATTTATAGTGTCTAGTCACAACCATATATTTTAAATGACGTTAAAATAGTAATGATCTCTTTTGAGTGAGCATGGATTTTTTTTTAATTGTTGCTATCTGACCAAGCCAGCGTTCCATCAACAGCGTTGATTTGGTTGACTTTCTAGACTGTATGGCAGGGTGCTTTACAGCTCTATTTAGGTTCCATACCCCGTGACCCTGAAAAGGAGTAAGCGGTTGAAGATGGATGGATGGATGGATGGACAGTTATTATCGCACCTAGTGGTCACAAATGGGAACTGCAGCAAGTGTTAAATACATAAATAAAAAAAAACAAATTCAATTTGTATAGCACTTTTTACAATGGTACATTGTCTCAAAGCAGCTTTACAGAAATATCATTTTACATTTTACATTTACAAGCGACTTACTAATGAGACACACTCACACACCAATGGTAGCAGAGCTGCATGCAAGGTGCTAGCTTGCCATCGGGGGCAACTTAGGGTACAGTGTCTTGCCCAAGGACACTTCGGCATGGGATCACCCGGGCCGGGATTCGAACCACCAACCCTACGATTAGAAGATTAGTGGACAACCCGCTCTACCGTCTGAGCCACAGCCGCCTCATCTTCAATGTACAGCAACGACAATATAATTGGACTCGAGGTTACAATACTTTCGAAGGAGTCTGTAAGTGCAATTATCAGCAACCAGAAACCATCATAGCAGAAAGTACTTATAAGCTTATAAAATAAGCTTATAAGCTTATAAAAGTGTAGCACCTGATTTCAATAAAGCCACGATGGCACTCAAAGTCTTTCCGATGTTCTTTTGATTTGCTCGCCTAGACGTTGCACAACACCCGTGCAGAGTGCGCTCTTCCTCTCTTTGTTCTCTCGCACACGTTCTCTCTGCAGAGAGCTTTACAGCTTGTGCTGTAGATCCTCTTGACCCCGTTTTCTCGATCCTGAGCCAGGATAAATGAAACACTCAGCATTAGCCAACAGTGCACGTGAAAACTCCTGCTGTGTGTTTATACAGGCTGAGCTGCAGTCTCTTGCCGGTCTGCCTCTATTTACTATGACTGTATTTACGGTGTACACAACGTGCGTGTTTTTTGAATTGTGCAATCGTCGCTCGCTTTCATCCTGTCTCTCAGGATGGGAGTTGCACCACGCCCGGCTGTCTCTCATGCAAACGTTAATCTCATACAGCAGATCTGACCTCACGGCATACACCCAGTCGGCAGGGAGAGGTGTACGACATTAGCATAACACTATGTTTAAGTACGTGGTGTGTGGAGTTTGTTGTAACTTGTTGGACCTGGGAGTAAAACAATAGAACAACAGGGACTTAGAAAACGAGAAATAACCTATGTTGCTGAACTTGTCCCGCTGACATCATCTGCTCTTACAGTTTCCTGTCCGAGAAATCGCTCAGATTGCCACATTTTTCAACCTGATCGAGATCCCTTTCAGGAGGACACGATGATCGCTTTGTTAGTTTGTAAGTTCATTCAGCTGTCGATTCATTCACATTAAGAACTCTTAATGGTTCGGTACCTTCGTACATTTCCGACTTCGATAAAACTGCGGTCCAGAATCATGCCTGAAGATCACTCAACTGTCCCTCAGTATACGAAACTACGTTGTGAAGTTACTCACACACAACGAGAAGCTTGGTCATGTGATGTCCACCGACGCATTAGGTAGATGACAGGATTTTCGTACAGTGCAAGCTCTGTTTAATTTGGAAGGTTGTGGGCGGGAGCAGGCGATCGAGCAACGAGTGCAGGCGGGAGCAGGGCAAAAAAAAAAAAAAAAAAAAAGTACTATGGAGAAATCCCACACAATAGCTTCATAATTATGAAATAGAAGAAGAAGAAAAAAATATGGGTGTCTTTGCACATAAATAAATAAATAAATAAATCATACATGTTTTAAATCAGTAAAGAAAACTTTCCAGTGGTGAAAAACTTGAAGGCAACTTTACCACTGAATTTTAAGCGCTGACACTGGAGACCTTCCAAAAATGTTAAAGAAACGTATGCTCCAACAACACGTTCTTATTTATAGACTCTAATGTTCTCTGAATGACCTGTTAGTATAGAAATTATAATGTTTTATTCTTGTAGACAGTCAGTTTACTTGGCTAGTATGTTTGTAGGGTCAGTCATCGTGACAAATCTATATATAGCAAATATATAAATAAATATATATGACAAATTCGAAACAGTGTAAGTACGTAAACATACATGTTTATGTGAGACTCGGAAGGACGGAGCTGGGAAAAAATTAAATAACAAAACATTAGGAGGCTGATTTCCACCCAGCACTGTGTAGGCACGAGATGTAATCCAAACCACTAATATAGAACATCCCAAATGTGACTCATGTGCCTTAAAAGACTGCTGCTCTTTAATCCACGCACACTGCACTGAGCTAAACTCAAGAACTTACAAGGTCCTTCAAAGACCACAATGACCTCACTGACCTCATTAACCTCATATCAAGTCATCATCTGGTTAGCTTAGTGTCAAACTGAGAGTCCATGTCCAACCCTGCTCCAGCACTGTAAAGATGTAGTCAGTGGCTACGTTTACATGGACAGCAGTAATCTAATTATTGACCTTATTCGGAATAAGACAATATTCTGATTAAGGTGTTTACATGAGTCCCTTTTAGAATTTCATGTTCCCGTTTTACATGTTATAGAACATAGTTCAATTAACGTCACATGTCATTACGTCACCGCGCCACGCCGTCCGATGTTCCCTCCAGAATTTCACGTATTAACATATAGTTGGTCTCTGTTATGGTACCGTATACAGTTTTGGGTGTTTCATTGACGATGCATGCCTCTCCCTTGCATACCTTTGTTAAGGGAGAATGTTTTAAGTTCATTCATGTGAATGAAATCTTTTCTGACATTTGACAAGTGTATCCATCCATCCATCATGCTGCTTATCCTAAACAGGGTCCTGGGAAACCTCGAGCATATCTCATAGGGCGGCTGTGGCTCAGTTGGTAGAGCGGGTTGTCCACTAATCCACTAACCGTGGGGTTGGCGGTTTGAATCCCGGCCCGGGTGACTCCACATGCCGAAGTGTCCTTGGGCAAGACACTGAACCCTAAGTTGCCCCCAATGGCAAGCTGGCAGCTCTGCTACCATTGGTGTGTGAATGTGGTCTCATTAGTAAGTCGCTTGTAAATGTAAAAATGATATTTCTGTAAAAGCTGCTTTGAGACAATGTACCATTGTAAAAAAGCGCTATACAAATTGATAATTATTATTATTATCTCAGGGAACTTGGAGCATGACGCAGGGGACACCTGGACAGGGTGCCAATCAACTTCAAGGCACAATCGCACACATGTTCACACACACACTACAGACAATTTGGAAATGCCAATCAGTCAACAATGGATGTCTTTGTGACTGGGGGAGGAAATCAATGTACCCGGAGGAAACCCTGGGAGAACATGCAAAGTCCATGCATGCATGCAGGGCGGAGGCAGGAATCGAACCCAAAACCCCAGAAATGCGAGGCAAACATGCTAACCACTAAGAACCACTAATTAGAACATGATTACATATGTTGTACCGATGTTGTGCTGTATTCCGTCTCCCGGCACAAACCGACTCCCCTTCACATGCATGTGGGTTACAGAGTAAAGCAGTGGGATTCTGGCGAGGAGCCAGACTTCAGCAAAGCATTAGCAAGCAGTTGCCAACTGCACAGCTGGTAATATTATTACACTCTCTCCAATACTCATTAAACCTCAAATGGTGGAAATGCTTCTTTTCACTGTCTTGTTCTAAATTAACGGTTCTAGACAATTAACTCATTTATAATTTTAACAAGGGGAAAGACAATTGTATATTGCACAATCCTACTCAGTGAATTTAGCACAGCTTAGCTAGTTGTTTTCGAAATTTAAAATAACAATTAATACAGACCTATCATCAAAGTTCTCTCCAAAGCCACGCCCCGAAAACTCTGTTGCTGTACAAGCAGTGCAAGCTTTCTGCAGGCCTGATTGATTGACGCAAAATCTCTAATGAGCAAGCCAGAAGTGACAAGACAAGGAAACACTCCCTGAAATGACATGAGGAAGAAACCTTTGATGGGAACCAGATTCGAATGGGAACGTGTCATCTTCTGGATGACACCGGAGCGTGGGATTATAAATCATTACAATCACGTGTGGGAGAGTTAAAACAAACAGTACAGGTGCTGTTCTTACGTGCACAGTATCACAGTATGGGGCGGCTGTGGCTCAGTCAGTAGAGCGGGTTGTCCACTAATCCACTAACCGTGGGGTTGGCGGCTCGAATCCCGGCCCGGGTGATCCCATGTCGAAGTGTCCTTGGGCAAGGCACTGAACCCCAAGTTGCTCCAAATGGCAAGCTAGCACCTTGCATGCAGCTCTGCTCCCATTGGTGTGTGAATGTGGTCTCATTTGTAAGTCGCTTGTAAATGTAAAAATGATATTTCTGTAAAGCTGCTTTGAGACAATGTCCATTCTAAAAAGCGCTATACAAATTGATTAATTAATTAATTAATAATTAATCTAGGTGAGATTATTCACAAACTATTGGGTTTTTTTTTTTTGGAAATGGACATTTCCATATTCTGAGGCACTCGGAATTTTTCAAAGTTACTGCAGATTTTCCACAGATTTGGGCCAAGACGCACTATGTGATGTCATCATAACGAACATCATCATTCAGCCAAAGCCCTCTTCGATTCAGGTGTGTCGAACATGACACATACAGCTAAAAGGTCTCATTTACCGACAAACATCAATCTGAAAGCGCGTCCAAAACAATTCCGCCAATTCAATGCGAATTTGCCAATTCGAGGAGTTTTCCGCAAAAAAAAAAAAAAAAAGCACAAAAAAATAATTCCGCGAAATCCTGTACGTACTGAGAAATTGAGCCTCAAGGCTTGTTTTGTGTTTCAATGAGGTAATAGCCGTGCACATTTGGAAAAAAGATCCAATCAGGTTTTGGGCCTGCCTCAGCTTGCCTCTGTCATCCCGCTGTCATTCTGCAGAAATCACAGTCAAAAGCGTTCTGAATGCTCCAAACGTTTGCAGGATGCAAAGCCAACAAAGCAGTAGGCGTGCTCTTATAATCAGCGAATAGCTTTCATTTGTGTTTACAGTTCCTCATTAGGAAGAACCTTTGGAAGTCTAACCGGACTTCCAAGTGAGATGGAGGACATGCCAATCAAAGCGTCGATGTTTGACGGTTAACAGCCTTACCCCACGATGATATCTTCAAACTCTCTTTCGTTTGTTCTTATGTCATATATGCCACAGCGCTGTTAGATTCTCAATTCTGATTGGTCAGAAGGTGTTGAGACTAATTTTCCACTCATTCAAAGATGAATCGATTAGATTTGGTGAAGGTCACACCAAGGTCTTCAATAGCTTCCTTCATGTTTATTACAAGAAGGAATAGACTTGTTGGTGGCACAGACATTGCATCAAGCTTTACTTGTTTTCAGTTTTACAATTCTATTTATTTATTTTTAACGGATGCACCAATTAACCCATTTAATCCCACTGGTCGAATCCAGGTTTAAACAGGTTAACTACGTCCAACTGGTTCCAATTATAACAATGCTTGAGAGCTGGGGTCAACTTCTCAGATCCATCTGGACATATAGCCACCAGGTCCCTCATAAAATGAAGTGAATCTTAGAACTAGTAATGTACATTACACTCATGTGCTATATGCAACAAGACAATAGTGTGCAAAAATTCTGTTACGATTGTGGTGGTTAATTGGGATTGGGATTAGAAATAGGCAATTTAGGATCCATCTGTGGTTTGCACTAATCCTAATCCACTTCTATCATGTAGTCCGTTGAAGATTATTGGTCCCTATGGTTGTGTTTGATAAAGAACACTGTATGGGTGAACACATGAATTTGCACTTAGTGTTGTCAGGTGGGGGGGGGGGGGGGGGGGGGCGAATACACTTCCAAAGTCATGGAACCCTTCAGACTTCATCTTTTGAATGACGCAAGTTGGACTTGGGACAAATTTGACATGCAATACCTCTCCAAAGCACTTGCTTTGAGCAGGCTGAACTGTTCTAGAGCCTCATGACTGCACCAAATACCACGTACATACAGTGCAGTACGTCTGCATGTTAGTGATAGTGATAGCACTTCTGCATACTAGTGATAGTGGTTGAAAATATGACAGAGCCAAACTGTGCAATTCCCAAGCACTTGGATGAGTTAATACATGCGAGACCTTGTTTTCTCAAAAATAAACTTACAGAAGATCTGTTTTGGTTTTTATCAGGTCCCAAGGATTTCAACCAATGCCAGGGGTTATGAAGGAAAGTCATAAGTGTCTCACCACAAATCATATGACAGATGTAACGTGCGGAAATTGCAGCAGAAATCTGTCCTCGGTTGCATTACGACGTTTTTCATAACCTCATCCGGCTAATAAAGGGCTTGAGAATGAGATGATGATCTGAAATGGCGTGCTGCTCTACTACGCCTCACAGCAGGTGAACTGCAGTACGCCAGAGGGGTAGTAGCTATGTCCGAATTGTCAGCAGGTCAGAAATAACCAGAAATGGAGTACTGCTTCCAGCAAAATTTTGCAGCGTGCAACCGATGGACACTACGCGAGTCAAAAATCCCATAATGCAACAGACTCGTGCGGACGAGCTCAGAAAACAAAAATGACTCTTTTTAAGTATTAAACCTTAGTTAAACAGGACTTGTTTAACACTACCCAAATATATTAACATGTTGGCGGTTTAAACAAGAAAACATTTTTTTTTGCGATCTCCATCATGCCTTAACCTCCATCATGAATTTACCTCAGTGTGTTAAACCCGCCCACTTTACATTACGTATTCAGTACACTTTCCTGATCTGCGTTCTGCCGTTAGTGCCGTTGCTTTAATCTGGTCTTCCTTTTAATATTTTCATACTTATGATGACGCACAATCACACACCCATTCGGACAATCTGGACATGCCAATCAGCCTATAACACATGTCTTTGGACTGGGGGAGGAAACCTGGGTACCCGGAAAAAAAACCCTGAAACGCCATGAGAACATGCACAGGGCAGAGGCGGGATTCAAACTCGCAACCCTGGAAGACCAATATGCTCCTTTAACATGAAGTCTCCATCCATCCATCCATCTTCTACCGCTTACTCCTTTTCAGGGTCACGGGGAACCTGGAGTCTATCCCAGGGGTCATCGGGCACGAGGCGGGGTACACCCTGGACAGGGTGCCAGTCCATCACAGGTCACAATCACATACACATTCATACACTACGGACACATTAGACACACCAATCAGCCTAACATGCATGTCTTTGGACTGGGGGAGAACATGCAAACTCCACACACACAGGACCACGGTGGGACTCGAACCCCGGACCCTGGAGGTGTGAGGCGCGCACGCTAATCATGAAGTCTGTGTGATATATTTTTCTAAAGAAATATGACAGCAAATTTTGAAATGTCTTATTTTTGTTGGAAATCAACAGTGTAGTGTAGAAGACAATATTTAACTCAAAAAGGGGTTTAAGTGGAGTCGTGATGAAGAATGCGAGGATAAGGAGTTCTGCACCGTGGACCTCTCTGAAATTTGGATTCGGACCCGGTTCGTGTCTACACGGCGCTCGCTGCGTGGAATGAAGCCGCAGTGTCAGCTTCCAGGCTCAGCGACTCACCTGCGTTGTAGAACTGGTCGAGCACGGCCATCTCTCCGAAGTCCAGTTTGCCGAAGTGGACCACTTCCAGCCGGCATCCCGCAGCATCGCACGCATCCTTCAGGCACTGCAGGGCCGCGCTCTCCGCCGGGCCCGACTCCGAGTTCAGCACGTACGCGACACTCGCGGCTCGGCTCTTGGACGGTCCACTGACACATCCGCCGCCGCCGCCGTTACTCCCTCCGTCCACGCAGATCGCACTCCCCGCGCTCGCGACACTCACCGCCGCGGGCACGTTCCAGAACTCTCCGGCTGCGGGGATCGATGCGGTGTCGCTGAAAATCCCGCACGGCTCACCGTCCACGCATTCCGTCACCGGGACACACAGACTCTCCTGACCCGAGCTCATCATCTCAACCCTACACTTTTTTTTTTTTTTTTTTTAAACCCCGATCCCCGCGTGCTTTAAAGTCTTCCAACACGCGCGCGCCGACATCCTCCGTTTTGCATAATCATGCTTTTCTTTCTTCTTCTTCTTCTTCTTCTTCTTCTTTCTTTCTTTCTTTTTTATTTCAGCTCATTTTCGGATATTTGTTTTTGTAA
>JAFFST010048366.1:33320-80433 GCA_022414735.1 Noturus placidus | reverse complement strand
ATATATATATATATATATATATATATATATATATATATATATATATTTACTGAAAACAATGTTGACAGGTTCGATACTTATATCCCCCACTATAAATGTGTTTCAGCTCCAGGTGATCGTCAGGCCACTGCAGCGCCTCCTCCCACCACACACACAAACACAGGTACTGCACGTCTACACTCATATATCAACCAAAACAATGGAATTTCCACCTGTACGGCATTGAATTTATTCGTGATGTCACACTCCACAATAGTAGTTAATGGCACTCAAGGCTTTAAGAATCTGCAGTTCTTCATAAGTATTTCTTTCTTCTTATTTTACCTAAGTTTACTAAGTTTATTAGGTTCGTGCTGTCGAATAAATTGTGGAGAGGTGTGAATTGTTTGCCCAGCAACAGGCTCACACCCCTCCCCTTTCCCATCGACCCTGCTCACCAGCACCTAAACACAGAGTCACGTTACTCTACACACAGAAACCCAACCGTGTCCTGACTCATCTTAGTCCAGACTTGCGGTGACAAGTCTACACTGCTTAAAAAATCCAAGAAGTCGATTTTGGAATGAAAGACCAGTGTGTGTTACACAGATGTAGTGGGTGGGGTGGTTGAGACAGGAAGCGCAGCTTGAAGGCCGTCCCACTGACGCTGATTATTTGGATCAGGTGGCACCAATAGCGCTTCCTTTTAAATGTAGTGAGATGCGGACAGGAGAACAATAGTGCGGTGTGCGTTGAAGAGTGAGCTTCGTGGAATAAGCTGTGCAAACAGGAAAACCTCGGCTTGGTGTCGATGCGTATGGTGACCAGTAAATAGTACATGCAGTTTCAAGTCTACTTTTGTTCGCATAATAGCGAGTAGTGAATCCACACTGGTTTGCAGCAGCGTAAGTTTACTTGCTCCCCTTTTCCTTCAGATGCAACACGTAGTGTTTATAGCTCTGACCGTTTCCTGTCTTGATATTGTCTATGGGCAGAAGCAACGCTGATTATGGCGAGACTGTGCACAGCTATTAGTCATCCGCACTGGTAGAACTTCATTGGCTTGTCCTAATTCATAATTTAATAATTTAATAGAATTTAATAATTTATCAATTTTTATCAATTTTTAATTCATCTTGGCTGGTCTTAAAAACGTAAGTTCATTCAACTCCTTTTAATCATAATCAGCTGACTGCAGCCATTTGGATAAGGTATTGGCATTCATACAATTACAATTGGCGTTTATGCTACAATGCTACCAAACGTAGCATTACAAACCATTTATGTTTTATTACAGGAGGATTGCCTTCGTCTGTCCAACAAGCCACTGTTTTTCCTGGATTTTATTATTTTGTTTTATTGCAATTCATGTATGTATGTGCCTCGGAACTCTACCACATTTGCTGAAGGTTTACTGGGAACCTAGGTGGGCCTAGGGGGAATCCTGCTGGTGGTAACCTGTTAATTTAAATGTCTTGTTGGTTTCTTTGTTTGTTTGTCTGGCAGTCAATGTAATGCGTATTGTGCAATGTTTCTTATGGGGACAGTGTTTTGTTTGCAACGCTCACTAGTGTGTAGTGTGAAACGCCGTGTCTGTGTGTACGACCTTTTTGGTGTGAAGTGCCTCTTGCAGATTGGAGTGTTTTAGATTGTGTATGTGAAAAGTATTTAATAATGTATTTGACTTTATACACTGTAACTCATCTGGAAGATCTATTCATTCATTGTAATTTATTGTAGAATTTCTTCCACTGTTGCCTATGTGAAACATTTGCTTGTCCTGATTGCCGATCAGTGAATTTATGGTGTCTGCCTGGTGTCTAATAAATGTATTTTTTTGCTTTCATCAGTTCCATTCTTCTTCCTTCATGGGATTTAACCTGCCTAGATATTTAGAGGGAGAGCTCTGTGTGGTGGCCTAGCTTAGCTATACAGATTGTGAGCTTGAGCACCCCCTGGGGGTCACACAGAGAAAGGGTTAAATGTTCGATTTGATATTTTATAGTCCTTTTACTACACTCTTCGAACGAACGGCTCTTGGACAGTTAAAGCTTACTAAAGGGGTTCTACTTGGAGCAATGTCTGGTAATTGTGATGCAGTGTTAAACCCTGAGATGCTTTAAAATGCGTCAGGACACTGTTACTTGCCTTAAGTTAGTTGATCCAGTTTATTATATGATTATACTTTCAGTAAATAAATGTAGCCTTACAGAAATCTTCACCCTGACAATAATTACACATCCATGTATACATGTCAGAGCCGCTGTTCTAGAAAATCGATCAGCGCCTTCTGACCAATCAGAATCGATTGTGTGTGTGTGTGTGTTTGTGTAGCTGCCAGGTCTTCCAGTACCGAATCCAAATCCAAGAATTCTGCATCATTATCCCAGAATTCTCAGCCAGTAACCAAAGCTCATACAGACCTCAGCGGACACTCGCCGCCAGAGTCAGGTTTGTGTGTGTGCCGTGTTTATAATGCTCCATGTTTTTCTATAAACAAATCCAGCTCGGTGCTAGCTTCACACTGAGCCGAAACATTCACTAGTTCAATAAAAAATGTATATATGTATATGAGTAATAATAATAATAATAATATTGACGCGTGTGTGTGTGTGTGTGTGTGTAGGTGCGATCCTAGCTCTGGTTCTCGGGGTGATTGTTAGCGCTCTGCTCTTGTTGATGGTGGGCTGCAGGCTTCGTGTGCGACGTCACAGGAGGAAGAAAGCTCTGCCGCTTACCACCGAGGAATCCGATTACCTCATCAACGGCATGTACCTGTAGTGCAACATCTGTATATCATACTTTCACACACACACACACACACACACACACACACACATATATATATATATATATATATAGAGAGAGAGAGAGAGAGAGAGAGAGCAGGGTGTACTTATGGGTATATTTGGAGGGGAGAACCAAGAATATAACTAAAAAATATTATATAATGTAGAATATCAGCTGCTAGATTGAGTCTGAGAATTGAGAATACATCATCAAACCCTTCTGATATGAAGCAGTTCAACTTGTTTTTGATATTCGGTGTCTTAATTTCACTTGATGAGACATGTGTCAAAAGAGTCATGGCAGGAATGGTATGTCATTTAATTCAATAATTGAAAAAATAAATAAATTACATATATAGTATATACTGTATATATATATATACTAGAAACATGGGAGTCAAGAACAGGAGTCTAAAGCTGGACAGTCAAAGACCTGGTGATATTTTTCCTGTTCTCAGCTAGCTAGTATGGGTGAGCCTGTGCCCACTGTCGTCTCAGATTCATGTTCTTGGCTGACTGGAGAAGAACCTGATGTGGTTTTTCTGCTGTTGTAGGCCATCGGCCTCAAAGTTTTATGTGTTCTGAGATGTTTTTCTGCTCACCACGGTTGTAAAGAGTGGTTATTTGAGTTAGACTTCATATCAGCTCGAAGCAGTCTGGCCATTCTGGCCTGACCTCTCTCTCATCAGCCAGGTGTTTCCGCCAGCAGAACTGACGCTTATTGGATGTTTTCTGTTTTCTGCGCCATTCCGTGTAACCGTGGTGCCAGTCGTGGTGTGTGGAAATCGCATAAGATTATCAGCAGATCCTGTTCAAGTGGCTGATATCCTTTCCTAGTATATTTTGAAGAGATAAAAGAAGGAGAAACAGAGGCCTGTGTTTCCTAACTGAAATAATGATCTTAATTAGTTGTGTATCAAAATGAAAATTCATGACCGAAATGGAAATTCAGGACACACTGGACTGAAAACTACAACCGAAACAGAAAAACAAGTCCCATATTATTATTATTGGGGCCAAGCACCAAAGGTCCGTAGGCACATTTGGTTTCCATTAGTTTTCTTCTGCTTATTGTTATTATTCTGCTTCTTCTTCTTCCCCACTGGGAGTTTATGGCAGCCCTATGAACCGTACGTAGGAAAATTATGAAATTTGGCATACTCATACATATGACCATGTGTAGTATCTGTACCAATTATGGGCCCTCTATGATCAACTCTGTAGCGCCACCACTAGTTCACTTTTCAAATGGTTATACTTGTTGAACACTTTGTCCCAGAGAAAATAATGTGGTTCATCAGATTACTCTCCTCATGGTGATCACAATCCCTATCTTACATGAAGACTCCACCCATTACAGTAGTCACCATTTTAAATTGTTTCGTTACTCCTCATTCAAATTTTGTCCAATTCTTAACAATATTGGCTCAGATGATCATTGGGCAGAGCCGGACAAAACTGACTGAACAGAATTTTGATATTCATATTTGTTCAAAAGTCGTGATCCATTTCCTGTTCATATTGTAACTGATGCGGTTCTGTGCTCATTCTCACATTGGAAGCCCTTCTTGGGATCCCAAAAGAAACCTACATTCTCTATGTGGCGCACCGTGATAAACAACACGCTTCAATTCTAACGGGCCTGGTTTCAATTCCAGTCTGGTGCCAGTTCTTAAAAGTATCTGTAATCTTGTGTCATTCAGTTCCTGGCCTTTGTGGCTCAGCTTTGCGCTAACCTTTCCACCTCTTGGCATTCACATAAATGCCCCTGTTCTGTTAATTTCCTGTTCGATCTTATTTCCAGAACCTATCTTTTATTCATTCATATACATTCTGTTTCTCCTCTTCATGGTCTTCAGGCTCGGCATTGCGCTTGCTGTGCCTTTGATGCTTTTTATTATTATTATTATTATTATTATTATTATTATTAGTGCTGTTACATACTATTTATACTAGTTAAATAAATATAAGGTAAACACTCAACACTATTATGGTTAAAGTTATTCCATTTAATAAGACTCCACAAAACTCAGAAATACAATAAGTTTAAAATGATTTACAGACTTACAATAACACCTAGTGTCTTTTTTTTTTTTGAAACTGGACTTTTTTGGTCAAATTTTTCTTTCCAAAAATACCGAAAGTGTATTTTTTTGCCATAAAAGATCAGATATTGCAGTTTCCGTTCATCATTAAAAAAATTAAGTTTTAATTGAATAAAGTACAAATTTTCAACACTACCAGCAAAAGATTGTATTTTGAAGATATTTATCTATAACATTTCATCATTATTTTTCTTATGACCTAAATGTTTCACTTTAATGTTGTAATTGTGTGTGGTGTTTTGAGTTTTTAATGTTATTATTTTAAAATCTTGCCTTTTTTCCTATTTTGACATGCTATTTTAGCCTACATTTATACCTTTCTGTAACCTTTCATGGATCTACAGTGAGGGGTAAATAGGTATTCAGACACTTGTTTGGAAGTATATTGAATAATAAAAATGAACCCTCAATGTAAATATTATCTGTCGGTGAGGAAAAATTCTCCAGAAGGAAAGTAGAGAGAATCATGCTGAGTCCAGAAGCTCAATAAAAACTGTTCCTTATTATGCCTTAAACAAAGAGTGAGACTGTACTCTCAATGATTCGGATACAAGAGCAATTCAAGTAGCAGACTGAATCAAATCAGAATATGAAGTAAAGACAGGGTCAAATGAGGTCAGTGGACTGCAGGAGGACTCTAAAACTGGCTCAAACTGGGTTCGTCTGCAGTGCTGAGAAATCGTAAACTACAACCTTGAAGATCTGATAAAGGAGCACGTTGCATCATATACAAGGTCATTGCAAGCTCGAAAAATATCATCAGAAATAACATCATTGAAGCATTTGTATACATACGATCGCAGCTGAATCGTATGGATTGGTGTTGTGACATCACAGCGACTCGACACAATCCTTTCTGCCAACTAGGATGTTGACTCCTGAGCTTGTAACACACATCACAGCTGGAAAGGATGACGATTTAAATAGTTCCTTCTAACCGACTTCTGCTGACTTATGATTCAATTAGGTCGCCATCAGACCGAAGCGGAGAACAAACCGCATTCTCTACTGTTTCTGGAAGGTTCTGAAAAGAAAACGCCACATAATTCATTGTGTATTGTGAGAAAGCGGAGCAACAAGCCAACGTCCATTACATCATGTTGCTTGTCTTCAGAATGTTGTGAAGAAAATAACAAGAAAACAGATTTTGACTACAGAAACCCTAGTGTATCTCGGTTGGACTAGACGGAAAACTTCCTCTTTAACCACTCGAGGCATGTTTCTCACCTTACCCTTTCCAAATACTGTATAAAATATGACTAAGAAAGGCTAAAAGGAAGCCCACCTTGTCATCACATTTGAAACAAACTAGCTAAATTGCTTTAAATGTAATGCTTTACATACAATACACTTCTGAAATCTGTTTTTTTTTGTTTCACCTCATGAGCAGTTTCACTTTAATTATGGGGGAATGAAAGGAAATCATAACTTGTGTCATGGATGTTCCACAACATTAAATGTAACTCTAAATGGATGAAAAAAAATAATAAAGTGTTGTATCTTTCTTTAAATAAAAACAAGTTGGTAAATTACTTTGGTACAAGATAAATAAAACACTTTGTTTGCTGTTATTTGGAAAATGATCGGCTTTGTGGTGGTAACAGTAACATTAGTTTGTGTCCGGCTATATCACAGCACCCCATTGTGACTATTTTCCTAGAACAGCACACCTGCAGGGAAAAAATAATTTCCTTCTTGGTTAAGGAAAGGGGGAGGGGGGCCTTCGGTCAGGGCCTTGCCCTGGAAAAATTTGGGAACCACTGAGTTAACACACTATAACAGTTGAACTGCATTAACACGTCCTCCACGTGATGTGATGGCTGTGATGTGAAAAGGAAAAAAAAGCGGGAGACGGAACGGTTTGCACGGTGTTGGGTTTTATTTGAACAACGCCACGCGTGTGTCACAATCAGCAGGGTGACAGCCAGCATGTCCACAGTGGAAGGGGACACAAGCTCAGCACTGCATGTGTGCATCTGTGTGAGTGAGATAAGAGTGTTAACACGCGTGTGTGCTTGTTTTTACACAGCGTGAACCTCTGGAGCGTGTCGGTCAGCGAAATGTAAGCAGTCGGTCCAGGTTGGCATTAGCAAGGAGCTGTTTGTTTGTTAATCAGCCAGGGTTAAAATAGTGTCATAGCAGCCTGAGCTAATCTACGCTAAACTGTGCTGCAGCAGCCGTGGGGGTTCGAATGTGGATTTAGAGCAGAGGCTCGGGAACTGTACACGCAGCTTCGCACGCAAGATCTCTTCCTAAGAAATTAATCTAAAAGGATGCACGTACGCAAAGAAAACGGAATACTTTTCAGAGTGCTGCTTTTAAGATCATCCTAAGATTTAAATTTATTATATTAGTGGGGGTTTTTTCTTCTCCAGATTCTGAGAACGTAATACAGGGTCATTTTTCTAGCTAATTAGTAGATAGGAAATCATTTTGAGGTTGAAAGGGGGTAATGAAAAGCCCTGATAAAGAACACTTCATCGATCTAATCTCAGTCGCAGCGCCAAGCTTTTAAATGTAAATCTACTCTCTAAAAATTCCCAGAACATTTTACAATCTGAACTCGACAAAAAACAAAACAAAACAAACAAAAAAAAAAGCCCAAAACCATTCAGCACGGTTTCAGGAGCACCCCTTTAACATGAACAAAAACAGAGTGTGGACTTCTCCTTTAATACCACTCCCAATCCTTTAGTCCAAATGAGAAACAGCACCAGCTCCAAACAAGCTGAAACGCATGTAAACAAAAACAAAAAAAGGAGAAAAAAAAAAGAATCAGCTGCAATACTGTAGTTCTCAAAAAAAAAAGTGCACCTGCAAATCAACAAAGAGAACAGTTCACAAATAAATCCAAAGCAAACTGCAGGCATGAAAATGTCAAGACAAAGCCCCTCATTTAGTTTATTTTTTCCTTTGTTTTTTTTTTTTTAAAGCCTTCTGTTTTATCCATCCTGATGGCTCTTTGGCCACACAATGATCAGACTGTCCCGAGAGCGAGAGTGCAGAGAGCGTGGCTTTTCTTCATCGTACGTTTACCATCCTGTCATTAGTTGTTAAGTCCAGATGGATGCTGTATATATATATGTGTGTGTGTGTGTGTGTGTGTGTGTGTGTGTGTGTGTGTTTATGTATGATGGTGAATATTGCCAGATTGTTGTTTTAGAGCTCATCCCTACGAAAGACAAAGAGAAAAGAATTAATAAGATCTCTCTCGCGCGCGCACACACACACACACACACACACACACGGCGACATTAAAAAAAATTGCCCATCCCAGTCAGTACGTGTGTAACGTCAGTATGGAGCATGCTCGCATTTAGATCTTCGCCTTCATTTAATACACTCGTCGTTTAATACAATATTAGCTGTTCCCAAACTCATTATTACTTAGCAACTGTATACAGCTGTTTGCTCACTTTCTCTTGATTTGAATGAGACAAGTCAGTTGCGTGACTGGGAAACGGCGAAATCCTCCGTCCTGGAAGTGGTCACGAAACGTCAACTCAGATAAACGTCTCCTTACAGAAAACATCACTATATTACTTTTTTTAACAAAGAATTGTTTTTGATTTAATGTGTTATTTAGGCTGAGAGTCTGTGACTGTGCTGTTACTATAGAAACGACGGGATGTCGTAATGCCGTAACAACGTAAGCCCACATAAGTCCGTCTTTTGACAGCCAGTGCTGCTTTTCTACAAAATGTATCAACACCTTCTGACCAATCAGAATTAAGAATTCAACAGCGAAGTTGTATAATACTTATTAACACACACACACACACACACACACACACACACACACACACACACACACACACACACACAAAGCACCACTTGAATGTGGGTTCAGATCACATCTAACATGCATGTGAAGGTTTTTAAAAAACTGCCACGAGTACAGAATATACAGTTGCAATCGAAATGATTCATCCCCAGTGCAACTCAGGTTCATTGTCAAATTTTACAGACTTTCAGCTGTTTGCAATGAAGTAATCAAACAAAAGCAATTGAAATAGGTCCACACAAATGAATGCTTCAAGTGGTTTCCCCAAATTCAACTGAAAATGCTACTTATAAATGATTTCTCCAGCACACCTGATGCATATTCTAATCAAGTGCTTCATTAGTTGTATGAGATGTGCTTGAGCTGGAACACATGAAATACTTGAACTGGCTAGGGGCAGGAAAAGGAAGCCATCAAAGGCTGCAAGCAGATTTCTGACATGGCAGGTTGTGAAAAACCCTCGAGTGACTGCAAAAGATCTGCAGCAAGACTTGGTGCCAGCAGGCACTGTGGTTTCAGTGAGCACAGTAAGGTGCATACTGAAACACAGGTTTCCATTCCAGAACTCCAAGACGTTCACCACTAGTGACCCAAAAGTACAAGAAACGCCATCACAGTCACCTGACTTGTACCCCATAGAACATCTCTGGTGGGATTTGAAGAAGGCGGGTGCAGCACGCAAACCCAAGAATATTACTCAACTGGAGGCCATTGCTCATGAGGAATGGGGTAAGATTCCTCAGGATGCTATGCATCTCGTTTGCAGCAGATCATAACAGCAAAAGGGTACGCTACTAAGTACTAAAGATGCTTGACATAATTTTGAGACCGGAGGAATCATTATAAGCTGCATTTTCATTACAAGTTGCATTTTCACCACTTGAAGCATTCGTTGTGTTGAACGATTTCAATTGCTTTTGTTTGATTTCTTCATTGCAAACAGCTGAAAGTGTGTAAATTTTAACAATAAACCTGATTTGCAATGGGGGTTGTATCATGTCGATTGCAACTGTATAACATCGTCAGTACTCTGCTTATGGGAGACATGCTGCTCTTCTAAAGCATTGAGTGAGTCAAGTTAAAGTCAAGCCATCACAAAATGCAATAAAGGAACCTGTTAAGCAGTCAAATGTTAAAAAAAATATATAATAACTAAAAAAATAAGAAACTTATATTATATATATATATATATATATATATATACATATACACACAAAATGTATTTTCCTCCATCATTTAAGAGAAATGAGAGGCAGAGGTTAAGGAATAAAAATCTGCAGATGCTTGTCATGGTATGGAGAAGGCACGCAAAAAACAAAACAAAAACAAAAATTAAGGCGAACTTGCAGCAAAGGCAGCCTTGTCTTGCTCCACACCATTTTCACCTGTTCCCTGGGGAAAGGAGGGAGGGGGAAGAGAGGAACAGGAAGTCACTTCCACCTGGACCACTGCTTGTCTTTGTCTGTTAAAGGCACGTAAATCACCCCCATGAGGGGCTTCATTTTGGTGCTGCCGTCCTCCAGCTTGTCATGCTGTTCCAGCATCTGGTTCCCTCCAGCTGGTCCGACTGGCAGGATGAGACGCCCACCAGGCTTCAGCTGGTCCAGTAACTACAGGAGACACGCAACAACCTTACAACACACTACATCTGAGTATACATACAGCAATAAACATGAACACTGATTGTTACAAATAACATCGTTATACTATGCACATACTGTGTGTAGCAGTTTTACAAGTAATGTGTCGAAAAGATCAGAAGTTATGGATTAGATTAGAGGTCGACCCATAGTGGATTTTACCGATACCGAAGTGCGTGCCGATAACCGATTAATCAACAATTTGGAAAATGTACTGTACTTTTTAAAAATTAAATAAATATTCATATATTTTAAGTCTTAGTAAATATTAAAGTAAATAAAAGAGACACATCCAAACAGAATCGAACAGTAACTCTCCAAATAACATAAAAATAGAGACATCCGAAATGAATCCAAAAAACACTTCGAATAACAACAAAATTTCTCAGCGATAGGTTTTTTTTTCGCCTCTAGAGGCCGCTCTTGTACTGTAGAATGACTGTGGACTCTCCTCAGCTGCTCCGGCACCTTACGCTGCTGGGAACAATTATCGGTGTGGATTTCTGCAGATAAACGATAGTTGCAGCAATCAGTTATCAGTGCTGATTAATCTGCAAAACTGATCGATCGGTCGAGCTCCATACAAGACAGTACATAAATTCATATTACAGAAGGAAATCCTGTCTTGATTCCAAAAAAGTCTCTTGTTTTATCCAAGTTATAAAGTCTTAAACTAGCAGATCGAGTGTAATTTTTGATGCTAAGCAACTCTTTTGCATGGACAGATCTCAATTGTAAGTAAACGTTCTGCTAACTGCCAAAAAAAAGCTGCTTTGAACGTGTTAACAATTGCATTAACTATTTGGGCACGTGTCAGTGCATCAGTGTGTAAACGTATGGACATTGGAGCTGTGCTTGAGCTTCACGGTGGAACTTACAGCCTGTGGAACAGAGGGAGCTGCAGCTCCTACGTGTATCGCATCATAGGGAGCCTCCTCCGGATGGCCCAACCTGCCATCTCCAACTGCAAAAACACACACAAACACACACAATCAGGTCCCATGACATAAGCAGCCTCAGTGCCTAGTTCTTCTCTGAACAGATGGGCAGGTTGCCGTAGTGATGCCAACCTTGCTGTGATGCTATTTGAGTGCGATAGAGTCAAGACAAGGATTCAGACACGCAGCGCTGAATAATTTAGCACCTGTGCCTTCGCATTTACAACAGAACCTCTATGGGCGCTTAGCATATCGACAAACTGGAGCTAAGAATGTTACCCAAGAGTGACATTTATTAACCATTGAACAGATGCAACTCTACAGAAACAAATCCATTTAGACAAATTTGTGAGAAATGAAATATATAATGAAATACGTATAATGAAATATACGTGACCTCGATATCGCACGTTGTGTTTAAATGCATGTTTGTTTACATAAGAATGAATGTCTACAGCATTTTAGACGTTCATGCTGCTCCGGTCCTCTTATCAACTTGGAATATTTGTCAAATTTAAGATAAAAATGCATTCGAATCTAAGACGTGTTGCAAACACTAGCATTGATTTGAATGAAAACGTACTGTTGAAAAAACCGACACGCAAGATGTTAACGTTTTTTGAAGAACTCTAGAAAGAATAGTTCTAGTGTTGCAAATAATCCAGTCATAGTCAGTAATTTCGGGGATTGAGCCGCTTAAGATGAACAGCGAATGGCCGGCGGTAAACTGAAGCGCTTTACTAACGGGTTAATGAACTTACATGAGATTAATCAGACATTTACACAACATAAACACAATGTTACAACCTGCTTCTGCACAAAATGACACGAATGCACAAGTGAACTCGAACTTAAGTAAGGCGTTAGGCATAACTTAATTGTGAATGCGCTCTTTCCGTAACGACGCACTCAAACACGCACAATGAAGAACTAAAAGCAAAAACAATATAGTATTTGAGTCCATTTTATTTATTGTTTTGGTTGTGTGGTTTTATTTTAAATTTGTTACATTTATTTAAGATATTAAATTCTTTGACATTCCAATCCCAATGTTTGAATATTCTCAATTATGAAAAGTTTGTTACTCTTTGAAACGGTGTACTTGCATTATTATGATATTAGATTATCATTATATCGGTGGCATAAAATAGTCTTAAAACGACAATAATATTGTTTATCGCAATTATTTCTGGGACAATATATCATCCAACAAAAGTAGTTAACGTGGCAGTCTGTTGGATTAGAGTTCAAATCTCAGGGCTGGCGTAAACGATGCCATTTTCCAGATGTTCAATTAAATTTAATTTGTATAGTGTTTTTTACAATAGACGTTGTCTCAAAGCAGCTTTACAGAAACATATCAACACGGTATGCAGATTTATCCCAATTGAGCAAGCCAAAGATGATGATGTGCAGACTGATTTAGAAAGCATGACAATGCTCGTGGACAATGAGTCATTTAAAAACACAGACTAATAATGGCTGTTCAAGCACTAAAGTTGTTTAGGCAGTAACTACTGAGGATGAATGCAAGCATGCTAACCTAGCTAATGAAACCTAGCTAAGCACTTTAACGACCAAAGCCGGAGCTGAGAAGAAGTAAATAAAGAAAGAAAGTAAATCCTAAGGAAAATAAGTCAGTAGATTCTACCTTACTACTAAATGTACTGAAGTGTAATGATCACAATCATTTTTGATTCACATCAATCTCTCAGGCCCAATCAAAACATACAGGTGCATCTCAAAATATTAGAATATCGTGGAAAAGTTTGTTTTTTTCCCCCGTAATTGAATTCAAAAAGTACAACTTTCATATATTTTATAAAGTGAAATATTTCAAGCCTTTATTTTGTTTTAATCTTGAGGAATACGGCTTATAGCACGTGGAAATGAAAAATCCAGTATCTACGTGTGGATGAAAGCTGCAGGGAAAGTATCTAGGACACTTTTAAGAATCTGCAATCGTGGAACTTTACCGTACCGAGAAGTTTGATGCGTCCTGATGATATCAGAGTGGGATCATCCTTCTTAACATTGTTGATCGAGTCGTCCACCAGTTCCTGTATGTGGTCGATCCCGATGACTTTTCCCTTTGGCCCCACCTGTGACTCACAACACAAAGCAAAACTCAACACTTGAGGCAAACACATTTACATTTATTCAAAGCGATTTAAAAATGAGGAGATACAAGCAAAGCGAAATATCAAGCGGAGCGCAATACAAGTAGTGCTACTATACAACATTTATAATTGAGGTCTAGAGAAGCAAAGTGTGCAGAGAAGAGGTGTAAGAGCCAGTGCGAGTTAAAAAAAATTCTTTAAATAATGTGAGGTTGGTGTTTTAGGGGTTAGTTAAGTGCTCATGGAAGAACTAGGTCTTTAGATGTTTTTTGAAAATAGTGACAGATTCTGCGGTCCGGATTGAGGTTGGAAGTTCATTCCACCACTGAGGACCAGTTAGTGTGAAGGTTCTGGAAAGGGACCTTGAGCCACACTGAGTAGGCTCTACTAAGCGTCGGTCTTTAACCGATCGCAAATTACGTGAGGGAACGTAAGCCTTCAGGAGAGAGTTGAGGTAGGAGGGTGCTGTTCCAGACAAGGTCCTGTATGCCGGAGGTCTTCAACAGGGGGTCTGCAACCCCTAGGGGGTCCGTGGAGGTATTGCATGGGGGTCTTGAAAGTTTTGGTACAAGTTTGATATAACACAATTTCATATAATATATATAATTAGAGGGTCCCCGCTCCATCTCGCCATCAGTTTGGGGGTCCTTGGCCTGGAAAACGTTGAAGACCCCTGCTGTATGCGAGTATCAAGGCCTTGAATTTGATGCGGGTGGATACAGAAAGCCAGTGGAGGGAGATGAGGAGGGGCGTGACATGGGTCCTTTTGGGCTGGTTGAAGACGAGGCATGCTGCTGCATTCTGAATCATCTGAAGGGGTTTGATGGGAGCTGGCTGGGAGGCCCGAGAGTAATGCGTTGCAGTAGTTCAGTTTTGAGATAACAAGAGCCTGAACTAGTATCCTGTTCGGTGGGATCTGATTTTCTTGATGTATACAGAATACAGTTGACGAAATGGGTCTGTAAAGGTCAAGTTGTCATCGAGAATCACCCCAAGGGTCCTGGTGGATACATCACGTTTTTGTTTTTTTTTTTTATTTGTTTTTTCTTAATACCGATGGCTCTATTGTTGCACGAACTTAATGCTTAATAAGTTAACGAAGGGGTAAATCATCAAAACCCCTAAGGGCTCGTTAAAGAATTAACTTCAGCAAGAAGCCGATTTGTGACTCACCATTCTGGCGAAACAGACGGACAGGATGCCGCTGCCTGATCCCACATCCAGAGCTTTGGCACCTTCATGTAGCTGATCATGTAACAACTCCAGTGCATATGCATGCTACACACACAACACAGAGATATCAGCAACAGTCCTTATGGCAATAGTCCAATTGTACGCTATTTGGATTCAAACGATCGGCATGGTTTCAAAGTCTGGTGCCGGTTATGCACTGGCAGCATTTTAGAAGCGATATTGCCAGCAGCGGTTTCCTTTAAAAAATTACTGGGGGAAAAAAAGCAACCGTTCTTCAGGTGGACGATATCTAACTGCAATCCTCTTGAACAGAGTCTCGCTACGAGGTGCAAGAAAGTTCAACCATGAGGAATGAACGAAGTCTGAACACACATACAGTATATACAGATATTTTTAAATAATGAGATAACTTTTGCATTTAGGTCATAATTACATAACATATGCTTCGTATTATCCTTTCAGTGGCCTAACGTTTAGCTACAAGCTTTGGTGTTTCGATTAATGTTCATCTAGCTACCTAATGTTAGGAAAAACACATGGTGTCGCGAGCTTTACGAAAGGTAAAGGAGTTGGAAAGGAGCACGACTGAAGGATTCTGCAAAACTCTCGCCCGCGACGTCTGCTTACGTATTATCGCCACGCTTCCGCTCAAGCCGTGGCTTTACGTCGTTCTGCGAGACTAGATATCGAATGTCTTCCGAAAGACCTTACAGCTTTGTTCTACACAGTGGTGCTTGAAAGTTTGTGAACCCTTAGAATTTTCTGTAGATCTGCATAAATATGACCTAAAAAAATTCATTAATAAATCAGTCAAATTTCGCTTTCAAATGAACTGCTCATCCTGGAGCTCGACATACTTTCGCCATGCAGATATATAATATTGGGTCATATTCCTCAATAAATAAATAAATGACAGGGTAAGTTTCTTTAATTGGGTTCTCTTTGTCTACTTTTAGGACTTGTGTGAAAGTCTGATGATGTTTTAGGTCATATTTATGAAGATATATACATGTACTTATACAATAATAATTATAATTGTATATAATTATACAATAATAATAATGTACTATAATATACTATTATTATAATAATAATAACGTACTACTATCTATCTATCTATCTATATATATATATATATATAGTAGTACGTTTAAGACATTATTATTCGGTCAGAATTCTGATTTATTTGTCAATGCAAGATGAAAAAAAAGAGAGAGAGACTTGAGACATACCATATGTGGTGCACTGATGGTTGCCTGGTATCCTGTGGAAATTCAAAAGACGTACACAGATTCATTACTCTAACACAAAACAGCTAAAACACAGCAACCTTATTATACTGCTGCACGCTGCATTGTCTCACGGCAGCTCGGACAGCGGTGTCCATCTTGTGATTCAAATCACGTGTATGTACGCGGTATCAATGCGTTCATTCTGTTATGGTTTGTATAGTAGCAGCTCATTTGCAGGGACTCGTACGGCGGATGCTCCGCACAATCCGCGCCTAATAATAATAATAATAATAATAATAATAATACAATAATACAAACAGCTTTTCCGTGTTTAGGACTGAGATTTTTGTGCTTTGTGGATTTTTGCTAACAGACCAGATATGTGTTGGGGTTTTTTTTTTGCTCGTATAAGTCAAAAGAAATTTAAAAGAGGTTGGCTATAGCTGCTGTATCTACATAACACTATACAGACAAACATTTGCAGACACCTGACTGTCACACCCGTATTTAGAGCTTCCCTAAACACAAAGTTGGAACTACACAACTGTATTGAATTTAAGATTTTCCCTTCACCTTCACCGGAGCGAAGAGGCCCAAACCTGTTCCAGCATGACGACTGAACGAGTATGAATCGCCGCACACAACCACGTGGTAATATCTAGCGGAAAGCCTTCCCAGAAGAGCAGAACGTATTATAAACCGCAAAAGTGGACTAAATCCGGAAAGGGATGTTCGACATACACGGGACAGCTGTGATGGTCAGGTGTCCACAAACTTTTGGCCATACTGTGTTTCTGTGTGAAAACAGGAACTAACTTGGTTTTATGAATGATCATGACATTAAATGTAACTAAAAATCTATTAAAACTACAAAAATGTTAACCGTTGAAGATTTACTGTGGTATACGAGGAATAAAACACGATTTAGTGCTAATGTAAAATGACATTTTACTTGCAACCCCAAGGTATTTCCGCCTCCCTCGATGGACCCGGGATCTGGCAGAGTTAAAGCTCGCTCTGCATTATTGAACCAAATTACTGATCATCATGATTCATCAAAACACAAACCTTATCTACGATCTCGAACATGATGAGACGGAACTTTAGTTAGAGCTTAGGCCGATGGTGCAACGATGATAAAACAAAAACAGAACGACGTCGTACGTACCTATAGACTGTGGAGAATCCATATAAGGGTTACATCTGGAGAAATGGGCTCGGTCTGTGCTTAGCATGACTTCGTACACACGGTCCGACTTGATGATACCATTCTCTGAAGGAAGAGAGACGCACACCAACATGGAGTTCAGTTTGTGCAGGCAAACACACACACACACACACACCATTCTCCCCATTTTACACAGACAGAATGGCTCTGGGAGATTTGCGTCTTTCAATTTAACAAACAAACAAACAAACAAAAGTATAAAACTCGTATATACTCATACACAGGCACGTAGTTATGTAATTGGCATTCTGTGTGATGATGAATCGCACCACAAAAAGCGAGCAGTGTCTGCAGGCCCAGCTATTTCCAGCAGGTATGTGGCAGAGCCGAGGCGAGAGCCAGGACGCTAAACACGAGTGTCAAATTGCAAGACCGGAGACCACAAACGCGTTCGTAAGCTGACACATACTCGAAAGAAGCAGGCTCTATAGATAAAATGCCTTCTTTTAATCGAAACATGATCGGAATGGCCGCGTCGGGAACACTGATCAGACATATTTGAACAAACGCAGACAACAAGTCGAATCAAATTGCATTTACATACGGCAGATTTTAAATTAAAAGACGCTGGAGTAATTTACACCAAAAGTACGGTTTAAAACATTATCAAAGGGAAAAGCATCAGGGAAATGACGTAACGTTGCGTTCGAATGCTCTAGGAAATGTGTAATGACAAAACATCTTCATACACTGGAGAGTTGGAAGTGGGTTCTGGCATCGAAACGTTTCCACGGCGAACGTGTATAAGATGTACATCTGCTCTGCTAAATAAATACTTCACGAGGACTTGGTGAGTGAAGTAGGTCCTCTAATCAGACTTTTACTGACACCCTTTCTTCCTTTAATGCATGGGAAAACATTACCATGGTACAAAAGGCGTTCAGACTTAAACACTACTCAAGGCACATCATTGAGTGCAAAAGTATGCACCCCACCCCCCAATTTCCAGGCGATGAAAGGAAAACGTTTCGGGTCTGGTGCCGTCCTCTTAATCCATTGCTTTTAGATGAGCGTCGATGCAGCTGTCGCACGGTCCGAGATATTAATAGATTTGGTGTGCGGTAGTTAAGTGGTTATAGTAGGTTTGCCTCACACCTCTGGGGTTGGGAGTTCGAATCCCACCTCTGCCCCTGCCTGCTTTGGAGATTTCCTCCGGATTCCTCCCCCAGCCCAAAGACACGAGCTGTAGGGCTGCTTGCCATTTCCAAATTGTCCATAATGCATGTGCGGCTATGTGTGTGTGTGTGCATGCGATTGTGCCCTGTGATGGGTTGGCACGCCGTCCAGGCAGGGTGTGCTGTGGCTCAGTCGGTAGAGCGGGTTGTCCACTAATCCACTAACCGTGGGGTTGGCGGTTCGAATCCCGGCCCGGGTGATCCCATGCCGAAGTGTCCTTGGGCAAGACACTGAACCCTAAGTTGCCCCCAATGGCAAGCTAGCACCTTGCATGGCAGCTCTGCTACCATTGGTGTGTGAATGTGGTCTCATTAGTAAGTTGCTTGTAAATGTAAAATGATATTTCTGTAAAGCTGCTTTGAGACAATGTACCATTGTAAAAAAGCGCTATACAAATTGATAAATTATTATTATTATTAATTGTTCCCCGCCTCGTACCTCCCGAGTCCCCTGGGACAGGCTCCAGGCTCAAACACGACCCTGTGCAGGATAAATGGTATGGAAAATGGATGGATTGTTTGGGACACGACTGGCACCCTGTCCAGGGTGTACCCCGCCTTGTGCCCGATGCCTCCTGGGATAGGCTCCAGGTTCCCCGTGACCCTGAAAAGGAGTAAGCGGTTGAAGGTGGATGGATGTTTGGGACACGGTCAGAACTTTGTCACCATTTTACGCACTCTGAGACGGCTGGACTCCTCGACCAACCATGTGGGCTTTTCGCCTGTGACAGCAAACCCGCTGCAGTGTAATGCCTTACTAAGGAATATCTACACGTTTTATTATTTCTTTGAGACAATATGTAAACCTTAAAATAAAATGCCGGCTGTCGAACAATCTCAACACAAACGCTAATATCCTATCAGCAAATATATCGCAAGTCACATGACCCTCCACACTGCCACGCCCACCTAGCCAGCACACGAGGGCTCAGGATTGACATTAGTAAAATATTATTGTAAAGCAGTGTTTATCAGGATATCTTGCTATTAATATAATATTAATATAATATAATATAATACACGGTTCGGGGGTGTATTTGAGGTCAATGTGAGCTCGTGCAGTTCGGCCATATCGAAAATATGCTTGGTGGCTGATTAACGTCCACACTAATACATTTTAAACATGTTTAAATACGTTTTTATTATTATTATTATTATAATTATTATTACTATTAATATCATATATGGCTCGGTTAGCATGACATGACTTGGTGTTATGTTATATACATTGTCCTAGCTGCTACAGAAAAGTTAGTGACGCACATTTAAAAATATATATATATTTTAAAAGTATTGGCAATTATTAATTTTTTTAAAGAAATTAAAAATATTTAAACGTCGAACAACAACACTAAAGTAGCTAGCATGAAGTGGCTAACTGTGACAGAGAGCAGCCCAGTTTTGTGTGTTTGTTTAGGCGCGCGCACCGTTGCTATAGCTAATTAACGTCGTCAAGACGACCACGGAACCGTCTCCGGTCATGGAGTTATTCACGAATTCGTGTACGAGTCAAGTGCAGGGAAAAAATTGTTATCTGGGAGGTTTAAAAGACTCACTGCGGAGGTTGTTGACGAGCTCCGCTTGGTTGGCTCCTCCTGATTTCCAGGCCATTATTAAACACACTCTGCGGATCAGGTAGAGAGCGGCTGTGAGAGCCGCGCCTGCGCACAACGCTCTGCCCAGCACGCTCACCACTTCCCACACGGAGGGAGCCGCTACGTCACCGGGCATGCTCGCCCGCGCGCTCACTGGTGCCTTTAGAGATCTCTAAGCCACTGTGTCAGTATGCTGTTGTGTGTGTTCATGACGGCGATTCAAACAACAAGCGCGTCTGTTTTCCCCGAGATTTATTGCTCATTTTGCAGAAATCATGGAGGACGGGCTGGAGCGGGAGAGTGTCACAGCTGCGCGCTTCCGACAGGAGGCGACAGTGAGCGGTGTGACGTTACTCACGGTGGCATCGTGGGCAGTGGAGTTCTCCACGAGGAATAGTGAAAAGTTTGTGGACACCTCACCATCTTCACATGCCCATATGTGCATTTTGAACAATTCAAGATTTTGTCCCCCTTATGCTGTTTGCTTATAATAACTCCCTCCCACTCTTCTGGGAATGCTTTCCACTAGATTTTGGAGTGAGGTTGGCTGTGAGGATTTTTGTGCTCATTCAGCCACAGGAGCATTAATGAGGTCAGGTGATGTGGCCTGGGGTGCTGTGGACGTTCCAGGTCGTCCCAGATGTTTTCAGTGTGGTCGGGCCTCTTTGAGTCCTTACAATCCAACATTGGGAAACCGCATCTTCATGGTGGTCACTTTATACCCATGGGCATTTGCATGAAACTTTCATGCTGGTTTGGGTCTCTTAGTTCAGTGAAGGGAAATTGTAGTAGTACACTATACAAAAAACATTGTAGACAGCTCTGTGTTTCCAACTTTATGTCTATAGTTTGAGTAAGAACCACACAGGGGTGTGATGGTCAGGTGTCCAGAAACTTTTGGCTATACAGTATAGCTTGTATGCATTGGAACAGAAAATGGCATACAATATAATCCACAAGGCAAGTTATGTCCTGATATCCTGATGTCACTTAAAAGTTACAATATAAACAGTCATTCCTTCATCAGCCTCTCTTGAAGTGGTCATGTAACGGAGAATCTGAAAACGTAACGGTACAGCATTATTTCTGACTGTTTCTAAGCACTGACACTGGAGACTCCTTCCTAAATAAACATAAAACCATAAACAAAAGTCACCATAGCAATGATTATACATCTTGCGTAAACCTTTTTAAGTAATTTATCTGTTTTTTTAAATCTCAGTCCGTTCTGAAGGTAATATTTGTATTTTTAGTAGTGACTTTTGATTACATTTTGGTATATGACATTTATATTGCTTGAATTTTACTTAGTTAATATATTCTTATTATTATTTTGTTTAAATTTTTTAGCGTATGTTCGTGGTTAGATTTCACTCAGCGATGCATGGTGAAGATCTGTTAAACATCATTCATCAACATGTTCACACATTATCAAGGCGTGTTAGCAGGGACAGTATTTAGAACCGCACATTTTTGCCTACGTAGAGCCACCGTAGTAAGCGGAAACCAGAAGGACGTTCGGACAAAACCACGCCTCCGTATTTTTTATTTTATTTTATTAATTTCATAATAACAGCAGGAACAATTTAAAAAACAAGACTTTTATCACTAAAACAATACACATAAAATATACAAGTGCTAGAGGGGAAGAAAAATAAATAAATACAATTATACACGGTCACGCTTCCGTAATCCAGGATTGGCCGTTATTGTAACGCCTTCTTGCTCTGATTGGTTAGAGCACAAAATAGTAGCCAATCGTAGCGCAGGAGGAAACATGGGCGGGAAAAATATCGACTAGCATAAACCAAATTAAAGTAGGAGTCAGCTGGGTGGAAATGGACTGCATTAACGCGAAGTACGTGTCACAGAAGATAAGTAAAACGCGGTGGAGGCCCGTTTCAGTAGCTGCGTTACAGCAGGCCGAAGTGTTCGCCACGGGCTCGTGGGACAATGAGGTGAATAGCGTTAAGACACGCGAGCTAACTTAGCTAGCATTTGATGGACACTACTTCCGGTTTAAACCAGAGAAACAGTCTGAGGCTCAAATGACTTCTGTGTGTTTCAGGATAATAAACTCTGTCTCTGGCGTGTGGGAGAGAATGAAGGCTACACCATGGAGGATGAACAGGAGGGAGAGCCACAGCTGCTGTATGAATGTGAGCACGGCGGGGATGTACTGGACCTCCAGGTGGGTTTGGAGTTTACGCAGGGTTGCCGTCTGATTGGCCAATAAACCCGGAAGTGAACAGCGTTACCAAAGCTTCTCAGGGGAAAGTAGTCAAAACGTGCTCAAAAACTGTCTCCTGTTGACGTCATGGACTAACTTGTATATTCAATGATTTGTCATGATCATGTACATGTAGAAAAGTGTCTTCCAAGAAGGAACATTTTCTGAAAAGTATATGTTTTATATAATAGTTGTATTAGTGCAGAAAATAACAGATTACCACTAGATTAAGAAAGTAGATTAATAATAATAAATTGCACATTAACAAAAAAAAATGGTCGATAAATCGATTTTATTCCTTGTAAATCTAGCCAAGAAGAGTTTTTAAAATGAAGTACAAAGAAGTGTGCAGGTAAAACAGACAATAGTGCTTAGTGATTGGTTAACAGCGCTGGGTTATCGTGATGGGAAGTACTGCGTTACTGTAACCTAATGATTTTTTTTCTGAGAACGCAATAATGTAACGCATTGCAGTTTAAATGTATGTCCTTTGATTACTTACTGATGTCAATACAATTGTTACCTGCGTGACAAATTTATTGTTAAGACAATCAGAATCAGACAGGGTTTACAGAATTTTTCTTTGTGGAACCACTCGTGTCTTATCGGCTGGCGGCTCTCAAGTCTGCCAAACGCTAGCTCACAGTCAGTGTGAAGGGAAAAATGGATATATGCCTTTTTTTTTAAAATCCAGTAAAGGTGTTGAAACTGAAACGGTTACATCCTCTGAATCTGAGCAGGAAAACAAGGTGTGTCAATGTCTGAGTTCCAGTTTACGTGAACATGATCTGAGCAGAGCATAAGGAAAGATAATATACTTTGCATGGTACTGTAGCAGCTAAACCCATACAAGTTGCCCCCGATGGCAAGTTAGCGCCTTGCATGGCAGCTCTGCTATCATTGGTGTGTGAATGGGTGAATGAGACAGTGTAAAGCACTTTGGATAAAAGCACCATATAAGAGTGCCATTTACCATTTATTTATTTTATTTAATGATTGCTTAGTTGTGCCTTTTCTTCACTAGTGACCCCAAACTAGCCTAGTTAGGATATATATATATATATATATATATATATATAACACACACTTAATTTTTATTTATTTGTCTGGTAGTCCTACAGACAGTGACAACACCCGAGGCAAGTGTTATAATAAACCCGACTTTTTCTGACCATATATTGACACTTTGTAGTGTATTTTTTTGTAGGTTTAATGGATTGTTGAAAGTAAAGTAATTAGTAATCTGATAACTTTTTACTTTCAGTAATGTAATCAAATTACAATTTTAAAGTAGTAATAAGTCATCTGTAGTGGTTTACTTTTTTGACTGACGTGCCCAACATCTTTGTTCACTGGACACAATGGCGATCTGGGATTAGTTGCTGGGAATAACGATGGCCAGTGATTGGTTTCTGGGAATAACGATGGTCAATAGTTGGTTGCTGGGAATAACGATGGCCAGTGATTGGTTGCTGAGAATAACGATGGCCTGTGATTGCTTGCTGAGAGTAACGACGGCCTGTGATTGCTTGCTGAGAATAACAACAATGATTTTTGCTCATTTGAGTGAATCAGCTCAATAGTACGAGTTTATTCTTTAACTTGAAATAGTTTGATAATTTGACCAGTGATTGTTCTTCTTTGGCCGTTTGTACCTGAAAATGAGCCTGGATTGCCAAAAATGCCCAATTTATTTGAGAAACTTTTGACTGGATGAATTGTTTACCTCCCAGTGATCTCATTCAAACATCAACCCTATGTGTAATTTAACTAAAATAGAGATGAAAATAATGTTCCATGTCTCTTTCAGTTTCTGAGCATAAGACTCACGGTTGCCAGATTGGATCGATTGTTTTCTACTCATTTTTAATGTACCATTTAGCTCTTACGCCAGCGTTTTTGTTTCCATTTCAGTTCTTAGATCAAGACCGACTAGTTACAGCATCGTCGACTGGAGCAGTGACCATCTACAAACTCCATCCTGGCAGCCAGGTATTAAAACCTCTTCCTTTTTAAACTATTTAATTACATATTACAACCACATAGTGCTTGGAATTCATTAAAAAATGTAATTTTTTATGTTGATTTAAAGCTTATATTTTGTATAGGCTGCAGGTTTCTATAGATTTCTATTTCTTATATAGAGACTTGTATGGTGAGTTGTAATTATTGGCGGGTCTTTGTGCTTTAAGAGGAATAAAACAGTTCAGGACTTCCTGTTACAGAAAAACTGTGAACTTCGGGGTAGTAACAGTATTTCTGCTTTGCGTCACGCCACGTTCCACCACCCCGTCTTTGATTATTTTCCTACAACAGCACTTCGTGTTTTATTCCTTACTTAATATCTGTGTACTGTATGTAAAATAATTGCTTGTGTGCTTTCTGTACAATCCAGACTCTATCTGTGGCTCAAGTGTGGGATCGGGCACATCACCATCAGAGTGCTAACGCTCCGTGCACTGGAGTGGCGTGTAACAGTCCGGAGCTGGTTTCTGTGGGCGAGGACGGGAGAGTCGTCCTCTACAAAGCCGATCAGAGGGGTATCGTGCGCAGCATCGGTCGGTATATTCAATCTTCACAACATTTTTTTTTTCTCCCTGATGTACAGGAAACTACTCTGAAACTACAACCATAATTCCAAAAAAGTTGGGACATTGTGTAGAATATAAATTAAATACCAAAAAAACCCCAGAATGAAATGCTTGCAAATCTCATAAACCCATATGTTATTCACAATAGAACATGGAAAACATATCAAATGTTTAAACTGAGGAAATTGACTATGTTAAGAAAAAAAAATTAGGTAATTTAGAATTTCATGGCCGCCAAACGTCTCAAAAAAGTTCAGACGGGGCAACAAAAGCCCTGGAGGTAAATTGGCAACAGGTCAGTATCATGATCGGGTATTAAAAAAAAAAAAAAAACAAGAGTATACTAGAGCATACAGAGCCTTTCAGAAGTTAAGATGGGCTCAAAATAAAGTCGGGAAATGTTTCTACAAATTTCTTTGCTTGAAGATGCTCTTGGGTCGTGCTTAGTTTTGGGTCATTAGTAATTAACGCTGAAAGTCTACACTCCAATTTCAAATCCACTGTAACAGAGACAAGGTGTTGCTGTCCAAATACTTATGGACTTGCGTGTATATATACACGCATACTGTATATGATTTGCCATATACTATAATGCACAATATTTATTTATTTATTTATTTATTTTTGTTCTTGCATTTATTTTTCCAAATCTTTGCACAGAAAACGCAGACAGCAGCACAATCCATGGTGTGACGTTTCTGCACACGACCGAGATACTGACGGTGAACTCCATTGGACAGCTGAAACTCTGGGACTTCAGGCAGCAGGGCAGCGACCCTGCTCAGATCCTGGCGCTGTAAGACTATGACACACACACACGGGCACTTAGTGTTTAGAGAACAACAGCACCTAGCATTAGAAACGTGTTTGAGGTAAAAGCATACAATTTTCATTAAAAGTCCCTGCAATGACGATAGGAAAAGTTCTTTCTACTATAGTTTTATACTTAGAAATAAGGCATAGTGTGAAAACATTGTTTGTTCATGTGTATATTAAATGTTGCAGTATAATATTACCAGATACACTCCAATTAGTGCTCTTTTCCATCATCTTTTGGTGAGATGTGTACTGTACGTGCTTCTGATATCCACGTGCCCATCTTGCAGACACTCCAGTCTCTGTGATTTTATTAAAGCAGTAAGCCACAAGGGGTGCGTGTGATTGAAATCTATAAACAGTTGCCAACCAACACAACAGGCAACGATTAGAAAATTCTATGGATACAACACTGGCAATAATTTCTACACACGCGCTCCGGAAACCTTACTTAATAGACGTGTGGAAATCTTATTCAATGGACACAACTGTTTGGATTTGATAATAAATTACTGTCCCCACTGTCTTGTTTTTCAAACTGTGATATTTTCAGACTCCTATCATGCTGCGAAAATCTTGCATCGCCTCCAGTTGTATATTTAGTGATGGTAACCCCTGTTTGTTTCCACAGCACCGGCGACAGGGTTCCCTTGCACTGTGTGGACCGACACCCAAACCAGCAGCACATCGTGGCCACCGGAGGCCAGGACGGCATGCTGTGTATTTGGGACGTGAGGCAGGGCAACATGCCCTTCTCTCTCATGGAGGCTCACTCTGCGGAAAGTGCGTCCATGAGCTGTGCTCGTAATTCCTTTGCTTATCTGTGAATTCAATGCACCCAGATAAACCTGATATCACAGTCCCAGTGTCTTAAGTGTCAGAGATGTATATATTTCCGGACAATAACGCTTGAACTCGGCACTGATATCGCGGTCTTTTTTCTCTTCAGTGTGGGAGGTGCGTTTTCACCCGACAAACCCAGACCACTTGTTCACCTGCTCGGAAGATGGCTCTCTGCTGCACTGGGAGACATCCTCGGGGTCTGACGCCCCCTTATTCCTCCAGGGTGAGCGGAATCTTTCTAAAGTTTTCCTGGGCTTCCAAATTACACTGATCGAGGGGAAATAAGCTTTCAGACATTTCTGTTTTTATTTGAAATGCCTCCAGTGTACACATTTATACACACAATGTCGTCTGAAACGTCCATCTTCGCCCTCGATTCAGTTTCTTGACTGATGAGATGAACTTCTCCACTAATATTTCCTAGCACATCGCTCCATTCACGTTTCCTTCCATGTCCCCTTACCATTTACAGAGAAGCAGATGTATATCATGATGCTCCCACCACCGTGCTTCACTGTGTATAATAGTGATCTTAGGATCATACACTCAACCCTTTCTTTCTCCAAATGTGACGAGCTCAATTACCGCCAGAGAGGTCTATTTTTGATTTGTCTGACCAGAGGATAGTGTTTCAGACGATTTCTGATTTCTCTAATTGCTTTTAGATGCAGTTATTTGTTTTATTTATTGATTTATTTTTGTGTATGAACAGAGACGATCACAATGTTCTTCACTTATTGTTCTGTCTGTAGCTGTTTCAGCTGCTTTCGGGTCGTTTTGCAACTCTTCGAGGACGGAAAAGACATTGTGCGTAAATGGATCTATGCACTGGAAGTAGTATTAAGTAACAAAATCGAAACTTACTTCCTCTCGCTGTACATATTACATATTCACAGGCTCGAATTTGGGAGTAAGTGTAGAGTCTCCTGTGTCTCTGTCCATTGTTTTCCATTTCTGTAGGGAATTTAAAAAGAGTGACCTTTTTGAGATCAGAAAGTCACATCGTCACCAACTGCCTTTTTTTTTAAAACAATTATTGATTTACTATTATTATTTATTTATTTTTCTCTGTGAGGTTGATTCACGTTTTCTCTTTCTGTCGGTCAGGACGCAACAGCAGCATGATCTCACGCAGCGCCACGGCTCCGGCTGGAGGAAACCAGTCCCTCATCAGTGCCTGGCTCAACGGAGACTCCAGCAAAGGCAGACTGGAGACCACACACATGCTCCCCAGCCAGACGCTCTCCGTCAACAGTCTGGACGTGCTTGGGCAGTGTTTAGTGTGCGGGACGGACGGGGAGGCAGTTTACATCCACAGACGGGTCCCCGTGTGACGTTCGGATGAAACTGTTTGAGTTTAATCGTACTGATCAACTGTGGTGTGTGGGGTTTTATTATTATTATTTTTTTTTTACTGTCTGTGCTCTTGGATTAAAAAGTAAATAAATAACACTGTTGTCTGTAGTTTTTGTGCACGTGCACTGATGTGTGAAATAATATCTAGTGCACTGCAGAGCATAAAGACTTTGAGATTAGATCGATTTTGTCTGTTTTCGAACGAGCAGATTAGAAAGCAGTTGTGGAGGTGATGGGGATGGTTTAGATGAAGCAAAGCATTCTGGGAATTAGAGTAAAGTGCGCTTACATCCGGGTATTCTCATGCACTCCACACTGACAGACACCGGCGTAGCACCAAGGCGACAGTGTCAATACAAAAGCGATTAAAAAAAAAAAAACACCTCACGCGCTAATTAACTTTTTTTTTTTTTTTTTTAATAAATTAACCGGCTAATATTTCTACGATTTATTATTCCTGGAAAAGATATATCCGCTTTATAAATGTTCGTCCTAAACAAAATGGATATTCTTTTGTTGCGGGTAAGTGGCTTACATTTCGGGTTTTTTTTTTTTTTTTATCCCAACAAGCTTCGAGGTTTCTAGCTAAGCTAAAAGCTAAGCTAAAAGCTAAGCTAAGTGTTTGGCACTTGCTAGCTAGGCCCGACGGATTTATATGAGCGGTATTATTTAGCTGATACATTAAAAACAAACGTTTTTAACGCGGTTGCGAGTCAAAACGAGTTTGCTTTTATTTAATGTTTTTTTTGGGGGGGGGAATAAACCCACTTGGTAAATTTAGACTAGCTAGCTAGCGCTACAGCGGTAGCCTATAGATTAGCCGAGTGAAGAGACAAGGCCATGTCTATGAGAAGTCAGTCATAGCTGACATTTAATAATTCCCACAGCAGCGTGTTCTAGATGAAGATAAAACTTAAAACAGAGTTTGTTGTTGCTGGTGTTTTATTTTAACTAGTTAGTTGGATCAAGTCAGCGCTTAGGAATGTGGTGGAAGTCTTTCACCTGGCTACTTCCAGGTCATTACTGAGATTAGGTCATGGACATGCTGGAGACTGGGTTTGCTATCATCTGGCTGTCTGAGACTGTAAACCTTGATCTGGTCTGATGTTGTTTTCTT
Source organism: Noturus placidus (assembly GCA_022414735.1). Lineage (NCBI taxonomy): Eukaryota > Metazoa > Chordata > Actinopteri > Siluriformes > Ictaluridae > Noturus > Noturus placidus. The sequence goes on along the minus strand of JAFFST010048366.1, from coordinate 51,701 downwards.
TACCATCCTACGCAGGTGAACCAGGCTGTTAACTAACACCCTAGCACAGGAGCACATCTGGAAGCCCCCCCCCCCCCTCTCTCTCTCTCTCTCTCTCTCTGTTCACCTCGTTGGCCGGTGTAGTACATGTGCTTTTCATGAAGAGAGGCGAGAGACCCGAAGGACACAGGCAAATGCGGCCCAAGACGTTCCCGGCGAGCAACTACAGCGGCAACAGTCAGCAGATGATGTTGCACGAGATCCGGGAGAGCTTGCGGAACATCTCGCTGTCCCGGCCCTCGGACACCGTTCTCAAGGTGGAGACCCAAGGGCAGCAAGGTCGCAACGCCAACCACAAGAACCCCCACCATAAAGCCCTGCAGGAGATCCGCGAGTCACTTTTGCCCTTCGCCAACGAACCAGGGCCTGCCGGGCATGCCCCCGAGGTCAACGTTCAGATGCTGCAGGAGCTGTTGGCCGCAGGGTTTGAAGAGGTATGATGTAGAATGGTACTTTTATTATTATTATTATTATTATTATTATTATTACTGTGTGTAAACACATGTTGGCCAGAGAAGAACGTTCCCTCGTCAGGTGATCGTTGGACGTGCTTTAGGTATGATGGCATTGGTATGCGGACGGACAAGTTTTAGCTGTAGTACAGGGCTTGGAGAATCTCTGCTTGTTTGTTTTCAACCACCACATCGTCCTGTTCCCCTTTCTCATTCTTTGTGTTCTTCCAACCGGGTTTAAGATGGTCTCGTGTTTTGAAATACACAATATCTATCACACGCTATTCGACGGGTATGGTATTTTAATGGCCCGTCGAAAGCCTGGGTGACACTGGAGGCCACGCGCAGTATTCTCGGTTCATTCAGTGAATAAATGTTTATCTTTGCAGCGAAGTAGCCTTATTGTACTGTTCATGCCCTGGTTTTGGATATTCCTGAGAGCAGTATGGATGTTCCTGTGTGAATTACAACAGTGTCAGTTGCTCTCTAGCCTAACACTAAAACTAGACCAAAATGTTTACATTTAGCCGTCAGAGAGTGTGTGTCAGTGGAGGACTTTACAACATTTTGTAAACATTGGAGTGATCGGACCACAAGATGCAAATGCACAGAGACACCAGGCCTGAACAGGGTCTGATCTCCCAAACGCATACCTGTTTATAAGCTTGTGTGTGTGTGTATAGGAGATGGTGATCTGGGCTCTGAAGCAGACCAACAGTCGCAGCTTGGGGGCAGCTGTGGACTTCATCAGTAAGATGAGCTACCAGGACCCGGCGAGGGAGCAGATGGGGGCTGCAGCTGTACGCACAACTAATGCAGCTATCAAAGCAGCCGGTGGGTGCAGGTCACATGTTCACTGCCGAACATACTGAATACGGAACATATGTCTGTTTAGTCTAGCGTGTGATTATGTAAACTGTTAGCTCTGAGCTTCAGTTACTTGCTACATTTATACTCATATCTCCAGTACAAAATTAAAGAGGTAAACCAAATACGTCTTCTGTGATTGACTCCTACAGACTATTTACACAACATAGTGTAGTGTGAGATACAGCCTCTCTCAATCTCTTAAGTCATTTACTACCTTCTTTACACATGCACCTAATGGCTAGTTTTATATTTGTGTAAATGTGCTAATTGACTTGCTGTGATTACACTGAACATTTTCAGGCATTAACAGTGTGTGTTGCTTACACAGGCCCTTCGCACATTCAGCAGCCGGTTCTGCGGCGGCCGAGCTGGAAGGGCTCCAAGGAGTCTTTGGCCCCTCAGCGGCACAGCGGTCTTTACCGCTCAAACAGCCCCAGCCCACAGCCTGACCTGCCTCGAGCGTCGACTTTTCCCCAGAGTCATGCAGCTGGAGTTGCTGGTCAGCGGGTGAACCCTCCACCTTCCTCGTGGGATTCGAATCCTGCCACCAAACGCTACTCCGGGAACATGGACTACCTCGCGCCACGCATCTCACCCATCCCTCAAGGGCCTTGGGCCGAGAGCTACTCAAACCCTCCTGCCCAGGCGCAGCGGGGCATCAGCCCAGTGCCCATGGGACGCCAGCCCATTATAATGCAGGGGTCCGGGGGAAATAAGTTCAACTACCCGCCCTCCTGGCCCCAGAACGGCTCTTCGCAGGTAGACTACGGCATTGGCATGGTGGGTAGCGGCAGGCAGCCCGCCCCTCCCCCTCCATACCCTCTAGCTCAGGCTAGCGGGCACAGTCCCACGGCGCAGCAGATGCAGGCGTCCAACCGCAACAGTCACAACCTGGAGATGTACAACCTGGGTGTCCTGGCCCAGCCCAGACCTCCAGCACAGCAGCCTCCCGCTTCCTCTGGAAACGGCAACAATCAAGATATTCCTCCGCCATCTTGGCCTCACAACATGCCAGCACGCTCGAACTCGTTCGCTAACGCTGTGTCAGGCACACGTCAGTGTTCGCCGGCAGCCAGCTCGCAGCCCTCCGCTACCACTGTCACAGCCATCACGCAGGCGCCCGTGCTACAGCCGGTCAAGAGCACACGCGTTCTCAAGCCCGAGCTGCACACAGCTGTGGCGCCGACGCACCCACCTTGGCTTCAGCAGCAGCAGCAACAGCCAGCACAGTCGCCCTCTCCATATCAAGAACCTTCTGTGCCTTCACCGGCGGTGTCCCAGATGCCGGTCTCCGAGGTACCCAGCTACCAGGGTCCCCCGCCTCCATACCCTAAGCATCTCCTGCAGCAGCAGCAAACACCCGCTCCGGTGTACTCCAAGGAGGACGAGGGCGCCGAAGACGACATGGACAACGCCAGCACTTGCTCCAGCGAGCGTGCAGACGTCTCTGAGACCATCCCAAGCAGCGCAGAGCGAGAAAACAAGCAGATTACCACGTCTCCAGTGCCTGTGCGGAAGAACAAACGGGACGAGGAGCGGCGGGGGGAGGGGAGGGTGCAGCTTTACTCGCCGCAGGCCTTCAAGTTCTACATGGAGCAGCACGTGGAGAACATTCTGAAGAACCGCCAGCAAAGACTGCGTCGCAAGAAGCAACTGGAGAGCGAGATGCAGCGGGTTAGAACCCTCATGTACTTCCCTATGATTTTAATCTTCCATTATTTTTTCCCCCTCTTTTCCTGTCATGCTCTAAACAGGAGGCTCTACTCCACTCTCTTGGTGTTTGTTCTTTCCTCTTAGCACTCTTGCTTTTCCTCTCTATGGCAGCTGGTTTTGAGGGAGCGTAACACTTTCTCCTGCCATCTAAATAGTCTGCACAGACGACTGAAGAAGTAAGGCTCTGTAGATTGAAAGCATGCGAACGTCTTTTGCAGCATGGAAAAAAAGAGATTTATTAATGAATTAATTAATCTTTGCGCAGTACTGTTGCAGGAAACCGTGTGTCGCATGACTGCATGCTTTGCATATGTGAAGTGCGAGTAGCCGATGCCTGGGATTATTTTTTTTTTTGTTTATTTATTTATTTGCAAATAGAATAAAAACTCCTGAATTTTCAGAAATGTATTCTTGGCATTTTCTCGATCGATTTCTTGAGGAATTTCGAAATTCCTGAGCTGATTTTTAAACAGTCCACCTACGCTGGACTGCTTTTCTGAATATTTCGCTACGAGTCGTCTGCTTAAATAAATATTTTTTTGTAAATAAAATGTTAGTTTTCTAATGAAAGAAATGAAAATGTCGGCACAATTATATTTTTGTCTACAACACCGATTTCAAACATTTAATCATACACCTTCAGATCAAAAGGTTTTTAAGATCATGAGAAATATTTCAGTCGAGTGTCCACAAACCTTTGGCCGGTTGTGTGTGTGTGTGTGTGTATATATATGTGTATACATATATATTTCAGTAGAGGGTTTGTGTTCTTATGGATGGATGTTTTAATGATATGAGCTGTTTTCAACATAGTGTGTGTTGTCATATTCCAGTGCTTTGGTCATGCCATTGTTTATGCGTTTATCCGTTGTATCGAACCTGCAGGTCGGTTTGTCCGAGGATGCCCAAGAGCAGATGCGCATGATGTTGTCCCAGAAAGAATCCAACTACATCAGATTGAAGCGTGCCAAAATGGACAAATCCATGTTCGAAAAGATCAAGACGTTGGGCATCGGCGCGTTCGGCGAGGTGTGCCTGGCGCGTAAAGTGGACACGGGCGCACTCTACGCCATGAAGACGCTGCGCAAGAAGGACGTGCTCCTCAGGAACCAAGTGGCGCATGTCAAGGCCGAGCGGGACATCCTGGCGGAGGCAGACAACGAGTGGGTGGTGCGTCTTTATTACTCCTTCCAGGACAAGGACAACCTGTACTTCGTCATGGACTACATCCCCGGTGGCGATATGATGAGCCTGCTGATTCGACTAGGCGTCTTCAGCGAGGAGCTGACGCACTTCTACATTGCCGAGTTGACGTGCGCCGTCGAGAGCGTGCACAAGATGGGCTTCATCCACCGCGACATCAAGCCGGACAACATCCTGATCGATCAGGACGGCCACATCAAGCTCACGGATTTCGGCTTGTGCACGGGTTTCCGCTGGACCCATGACTCCAAGTACTACCAGAGTGGTAAGACGAGAACGACCGAGCGATTTTTAAAGCGTTCGCCGGCCACTTTAATAGGAACATTTGCTTGTTCCTACATTTTATTCCATCAGCCAATCATGTTGCGGCAGCACGGTGCATAAAATAATGCAAGCACCAGGTCGGGAGTTAATGTTTACTTCAAACATCAGACTAGAAAAGCATTCTCATCCATTCAAGCCTTCAACCGTCCAGTTCTAGTAAGCCCTTGCCCACTGTGGCGTCAGATTCCTGTTCTAGGTTCAATGTGCCGCATGTTCTGAAATACTTTTCTGCTCAGCACAGCTGTAAAGAGTGGACGCTTTGAGTTACCGTAGCCTTCCTGTCAGCTCAAACTATCAGTCTGTTCTCCTCTCTGATCAATAAGGCGTTTCTGCCTTCACAACAGTTTTTAGTTTTTCGCACCATTCTGTAATAACTCTAGAGACTGTCGTATGTGAAAATCCCAGAAGATTCTGAAATACTCAAAGCAGCCCGTCTGGCACCGGCAACAACGCCACGGTCAAAGAGATTTCTTCCCCATTCTGATGTTAAATGTGATCATTAACTGAAGCTCTTGACGTAGCCGCATGATGTTATACGTTACGTTGTTGCCACATGATTGGCTGATTAGATCATTAAAGTGACAGAGTGTACGTGTACAAGCAGGTAGACACTGGAAAATAGCAGAAATATATTTTCCTCGTGTGATTGAACAGGAATTGGTAAATTAAAGGGAGTTGTGCTGTGACTGTGAGTGTTTAGCTACATTCACACTGAGCTGTGATTATGATTGACAGCAAAATGTGGCATGAGAACAGGAGAAAAATCTACAAGCAGATTGATCCTGTGGGAAGAGCTGTATTCTAACATCGACTGTGTCTGGAACATAGAGGATAATTATATAACCATGGTTTTATCTTTTCTAAATATTTAGATGCCGAATTGAAAACCATGTAAAAGCAGCAATAAGTTTCAATTATGCAGCGGCCTATAGACCATTTAATTCATGCCTATGTTCAAGAGGTGTAGGTGACCTAAATTATTATGGGTTATAATCGCCTCTCTTTCTGTCTCTCTCTCTCTGTTTCTTCCCCCCTCACTCTGTCTCTCTCTGTCTCCCCCGTCTCTCTCTCTATCTCTAATCTGTCTCTCACTCCCCTGTGTCTCTGTCTGTCTCCCGCTTCCCTCTCTCTTTTTCTCTCCCCTGTCTGTCTGTCTCTCTCTCTCTCTGTCTGCCTTCCCGTCTCTCTCTCCCTCTCTCTCTCTCTGTCTGTCTGCCCCCCCTCTCTCTCTGTCTGTCTGCCTGCCTTCCCCTCTCTCTCTGTTGTCCTTCCTCTCTCTCTCTCTCTCTCTCTCTCTCTCTCTGTCTGCCTTCCCCTTTCTCTCTCTCTCTCTCTGTCTGCCTTCCCCTTTCTCTCTCTCTCTCTCTCTCTGTCTGTCTGCCTTCCCCTTTCTCTCTCTCTCTCTCTCTCTCTGCCTTCCCCTTTCTCTGTCTGTCTGCCCCCCCTCTCTCTCTGCCTTCCCCTTTCTCTGTCTGTCTGCCTTCCCCTTTCTCTCTCTCTCTCTCTCTCTCTCTGTCTGCCTGCCTTTCTCTCTCACTCTCTCTCCCTTTCTCTCTCTCTCTCTCTGTCTGCCTTTCCCTTTCGCTCTCTCGCTCGCTCTGTCTGTCTGCCTTCCTTTTTCTTTCTCTCTGTCTCTCTTCCCAGGTGATCACGTGAGGCAAGACAGTATGGATTTCAGTAAGGAGTGGGAGGACCCGTCGAACTGCCGCTGTGGTGATCGGCTCAAACCGCTGGAAAGGCGAGCAGCGAGACAACACCAGCGCTGCCTGGCACATTCCTTAGTCGGCACACCAAACTACATCGCCCCAGAGGTGCTCCTGCGCACAGGTACCAGAGCCATGTCGGCATACACACTGCAGTAAAAACACTATATACAGCACTCAAAACTCTTATACACACAGCTTACAAGTTTGTCTGGGGTGTAGAATGGCCTCCAATAAATTCTTCCTGCTTAGATAAATATTTACACACTTTGCATCGCTGTACAAGTTGCATTAAACCAAGTGAAGTTGAATTGTGTGTGTGCGTGCACGCTATGGCAGGCTACACACAGCTGTGCGACTGGTGGAGCGTGGGCGTGATTCTGTATGAGATGTTGGTTGGCCAGCCTCCTTTCCTGGCTACGACTCCTCTGGAGACTCAAATGAAGGTGAGATATTAAAAAAAAAAAAATGGAGTACTGTAGAATTTTTTTTATATTATTAGGCAATTTGTTTTTCATGATTCATTTTATACTTGAAGGGATACAACTTTGTATCTTTTAAACATCCATAAAATGTCTATCCTTAGCCCTATAGTGGCTTGCATAAGTATTCGCCCCCTTTTAAACGCCCACAATTTGTATTCGTTGTGCAACAACCTGAGCGATATTACATGTCACGAATCTACACAAATACCCCACAATATCAATATAGTTATATGCGAAATTATTTACTTTTTTTTTCTTTCTTCAAATTGATAAAAAAAAAAGGCATATAAATAGTTGCAATTAAAGTGTCGCACGATCTTATTATAAATATTCCTGTTCCTGGAAGAGCCTGGTGTGTTGGAGACACAATAAAGCTAGTAAAGCAAGTCCGGGACAAAGTTATGGAAAAGTATCAATAGAAAGTCTATGGTGCAAACACAGCTCTGCCTAGAAGAGGATGTCCATCAGACGTCACCGACTGGGTAAGGAAAGCGTTAGTCAGACGAGAACGACGTTTTCTTTCAATAACGGTTACATGATGTTGATTTATTCATTTTGATGTATAGCCTGTGACATAACACGCACACCGTGTCCTGTCTTTCAAAATCGCTTCTTAAATGCCCAGTGTAGTCCTCGTATACCTGCGGTTTCTGAACCTGCTTCTGAGCAGGTTTGAGTTGAGCTTGCAGACTTATTGCCATGGTTACTTTGAAGTGTTCGAGAATGGACGGATCTCGCCGACTCGGTTATCCGAGTACAAACGATGAGCAGCGGGACGATAAACGGTGTCCGATTAAACATCTTTCGTAATATATTCTACGTTTGTTCGCGCGTCTCTCCCTCTCTCAGGTGATAAACTGGCAGACAGCGTTGCACGTCCCCCCTCAGGCCAAGCTGAGCGCCGAGGCGTCCGATCTGATTGTGAAGCTGTGCCGCGGGCCCGAGGACCGTCTGGGCAAGAACGGGGCAGACGAGATCAAAGCGCACGGCTTTTTCAGGAGCGTGGACTTCAGCGTGGACATGCGGCAGCAGCCGCATCCGCCGCCGCACGTACCCAAGATCGCCCACTGTACGGACACGTCCAACTTTGACCCCGTGGACCCTGACAAGCTCTGGAGCGACGACGGCAACCACAACGACACGCTGAGCGCCTGGTTCAGGAACGGCAAGCACCCGGAGCACGCCTTCTACGAGTTCACTTTCCGCCGCTTCTTTGACGACAACGGCCACCCGTACAGCTGCCCCAAGCCCATTGAATACGAGGACTACGGAGAGGAAGAGGGGGACGAGCTCCAGAGCCAAGCCCATGGACAGGGGCGGGGCCTCGTCTATGTTTAGCATTTACACTACGTGAATAATAAGTAACACTGCTATGTGTCAAAGCAGGGATGGGACCTGTGTGTGTCTGTGTTTTTGTGTGTGTACAGAATTTTCAACAGAATATACAGACTGGATATTGTTTAGATGGTGTGTGTGTGTGTGTGTGTGTGTGTGTTGAGCCTCCCACCTGTTTGTCAAGGTACGATTTCGAGGCTGCGGTTGTGTATAATTTATTCCACGTCGCACTTTGATCAGTGCCGTTTGAACGAACAAGGATTTAAATGAAACGCGTCCTTTCGACGCCGTTTAAAGCCTTAATTTATTGAACCCCTCGTGAAACGAGGACTCGAGTAGAAAAAAAAACACTATCTCAATTACGCCTTCACCAATGTCGTGTTAATTTATGATTGAGTAGATCTCTTTCTCTTGCTGATCTGGCCTCTCACGGGCTATCCAGGGGATTGGTGGAACCATTAACTCTTTCTGTCGCTGTTGTGCCTTTTTATTTTACACTCTTTCACAAAAAAACAACAAAAAAAAACAAACCACGAGGGGAAGTAGCATCTTAAGCCAGTCAACTGACCTGACGACTAGATTATTTTCATAGAGTATTGTGTGAATTGTTTTATTAGCCTTGTGTGTTTTTCTAATTTATACACTCGAATGTATTTATAAATTACGTAGTGTACATTTTTGTACATTTTTTTTTTTTCCCAACTGTGGTGTAGGAAATAAATCCAAGGGGCAAGCTCCCTTCCTCTCACTCACTCCATTTTGTTTTTCACCTTTACATACGCAGACCGAGTGACACTCCTCTAACGTCACGCTCAGAAAGTGCACCAGACGTTTATTTATTTATTTATTTATTTATTTTAAAAGTTTAAGGAATTCTTGTTAATCGTCAGTACAGCAATGTGAAATATTTTACACATTGCAGCTGCAGTGATCTCCTAGAGGTTGTTTTAGCTGAATTGCTTATTTATGAGCCACACATATCACTTTACACATGCAGCGTCAGCTTTTCATAACCCAGTGCTGAGAGAAGAGAGAAATCAACACTTTTACTCCAGCCAGAAACGTTGTACTTGTTCTTTTGAGTTAGCACTTTGCTCTAAAATGAGGTGTTTAATATAAAACCGAGTGAGAATACTCGGTTCACGTTACGTCGTGTTCGAAGTTTAAACGTCCCTGCTCGTAGTCGCGGGAAGACTTCAGCTGGCGGTGATTTAAATGGTCATTTACGTGCTTTCTCCAGTCTGAGAGAAGGAATTGTGAATATCTGGATCCTGCGAGTGAAATGAGTATCCTTTAATTCGTTCTTTTACATTTTCAGTCGTAGAATTTGTTATGGAGAAGGACTTACTGAAGTGCTCCATAGTCTCCATCAGAAACATCCTCATGCTAGAACAAATAGGTCAGGGTCTATCAATACCCTATCGAGCCCACACCCTGTTACAGAGGAGTTAGGACTTTTCTCTCATTTTTTTTTCCTTTTATTTATTTTTGTAATTTTTTTTATTTTATTGGAGTGCTATGTAGTCGTCGTTTGAAGTTAACCAGGGTAAGTTTGTTCCACAAGCCGTGAATGGTCACATTAAGTTTGAAGTCAACATGGTGCTTAGACAAGTGTGGCTTTGTTTAGGGTGTAGGTTGTTCTTTGCGTTATATGGGGAGGTTTAACGCTGATGCAGGCAGTTGCAGGATGGTGGTGAAGGGGAACCTAGCAATGAGGTGATGAACTTTGGAGGACGAACTGCCAGAAGAGAGTTGATGTAGTCCGTCATGGTCTGGAACTGTGTATCCAGGTCAGGAGGCACGAAGAGACCTTCCCAGAAACACTGGATACAGTGTCTGTTTAAAAAAATTTTTTATGTTTGTTGCAATGGTGGAAATCATAAACCCCTTTTATCTGGGTTCTTATAGTTATTAACTAGTTTGCCTGCTCATATCAGTTGAAGAGGTTTGATGGTGTGTAGGGACCAGGGTTCTGGATTATTGACCTGAAAGTTGTGAGTACAAAACCCAGTAGTGACAAGCTGCCACTGTTGGGTTCAACTGTCTTTTATCCAAGTCTGAGCCGAGCAGAAAAGGGTCATGCTCAAGGCCATGACCCTTTTCTGCTCGGCTTAGATTTGGATAAAAGTGCAGGTAAAATTAGGAAATATATCGAGTTTAATCTAAAGCTCAAAAACAAGTGGCCTATAAGTAGTGTGTGTGTTTGTGTGTGTGTGTGTATAGATAGATAGATAGACAGACATTTAAATAAGAAGCTAATCTATGGATTGTTGACTGTATTAAATGGAAAAATGGGCGGCTGTGGCTCAGTCGGTAGAGCGGGTTGTCCACTAATCCACTAATCGTAGGGTTGGTGGTTCGAATCCCGGCCCGGGTGATCCCATGCCGAAGTGTCCTTGGGCAAGACACTGAACCCTGAATTGCCCCCAATGGCAAGCTAGCACCTTGCATGCAGCTCTGCTACCATTGGTGTGTGAGTGTGCACTTGTAAGTCGCTTTGGATAAAAGCGTCTGCTAAATGAATAAATGTAAATGTAAATGTAAAAAAAAAACTTAAGAAGGCCCTGGTCTGGACACTGTTTTTCTCCGGACCGACAGATGGCAGCACATTCCACATATATAGAAAAACAGTGGAGTGGAGAGTTATCCGAGTGTGTACTAACACTCCGGTTCAGTAGGTGGCGGTAATAATATATCATTAAGTTAGAGGTGAACCGAAGAAGAAGACAAAGTAAAGGACGCAAAAGAAGAAATCCAAAAAACGTACGACGGCAGGACAAGGGTAATTAATATTCGATAGAGCGCTATCTGATTGGCCAGTGAAAATTTTGTGCTCTGACGTTTCATTTTGCTGCGTGAACGCGTCAACTTTTGTGAAGATTTGTAACACAATATTTGCTGGATTGTCCTTTGGAAAATTGGTGAAGCCAAACAATTAATGTTCAAAACGAAAACAAAGGGTTATTTCGATGTTTTGTAAAAAAAAAAACAAAAAAAAAAACACATTCCATGGCATTTTTTTTAATTAAAAATGAGCAATTTAAACAAACATCTCAAAATGAACAACTGACAAGAATATCAGTTTTAAATTTCGGGGGGTTCAGTTTCTTTCGTTGTGTTAAAGAGGCCACTCAGTGTTGGATGTTTCACCAGCCAATCGATGGCTCTTTCCTTATGAATATTCATGAGCATCCACTAACGTTTCTCCAGTCCAGTAGGTGGCGGTAATATACCATATCTTTAGTTGGTCAGTCCTGACTGTGCCTACAAAATGTGATTGAAATGTCCGTGTCAAGATTCCCACCTGCTACGTTGAACCTCAAACAGGTAACGTGTTTGAATTTCACATTTAATGATTTATTATTAAAATCAGTTCATGTTCACTTGCTAGCTACAGAGAGATATACATAAATATTGGAGGTTTGTTGCTGTTGAACTGGAATAGTATAAAGGGCAATTTGTTGTTGTTGTTGTTTACTTGACCTCTTGGGACTTTTTTTTAGTTTTTGCAGAGACAAAAAGTTTTAGGTTTGTACCGTAATATGTTAAGGACAATCCGCCAAGTTCCGGAGGAATCAGATCGTAAATATCTGAAGGACTGGGCAAGAGAGGAGTTCAAGAGGAACAAGGAGGCCACAGATCAGGTGAAGAACCATGCAAACATCTCTAATGTATCAACAGCATCCTCGTCAAACAGCATTAAAGGTGCTCAAAAGTCTCTCGATGAGGGTCAGATGGAGAAAAGTGAGTGCACATGAAAGCACATGCCCTACAGTATCGTTTAGAGATTGCACGATACATCACGTCTCACTTCCGATACCTGCGATACCGAAGCCTCGAGTATCAGCCGATATCGGTACCCGTCAGTACCGATATCGGTACCCGTCAGTACCGATATCGGCTGTGCTTTTATTTTTAAATCTAGTAATCTTTTAAAATGTTTTAACTGACGCAGTTTAGTTTTATTTTCACAAGATGGCGACAATCTTCACCAATGGTAGCAGAGCTGCATGCAAGGTGCTAGCTTGCCATCGGGGGCAACTTAGGGTTCAGTGTCTTGCCCAAGGACACTTCGGCATGGGATCACCCGGGCCGGGATTCGAACCGCCATCCCCACGATTAGTGGACAACCCGCTCTACCGACTGAGACACAGCCGTTTAGATCGCAGTGTTCCGGTATAACTGTTTGTCACTACTCCTTCCTGTAGGATGCCATCCGGATGATGATCACGCAGGCCAACAATCACCTCGAGGAGCTTAAGAGGTCCCTCGTCCTGGCTGGAAGGTGACCGGATGCAGATGCAGGCTCCGGTGCGAGCGATCTCGGTTTTATCGCTTGATGGATGGCCAGGAATGTCTCGAATTTCCTCGCCTTTGTTCACCTGATCGTATTCGCTCACTCGAGCAGGGAAATCATCCGATTGGGCCGTACGAGTTTTCGTGATAATTACGTGAGCGCTGGAGTTCGATCTCTAGTCTCACGCGGAGTGTGCTGTGAGGTTTTTAAAGCAAACAAGCCCAATAAATGTTGTGTTTCAAACTCATGACGATGACAATTCCGTCCTTCCTGTGACAGTCTTGAAAGTATGTGAATGTCTTGCACTAATGAATAAACCCAGAAGCTGATGTGCAGAATGACTGACGGGACACTTTTTGATACTAATTTGTACTATAATGTGCTACAAAAGAGATGTGATGGAGAAGGTAAGTGGATAACACATAGATCCAACATGGCTGGTGCTGATGGAAGAGTTTCTCTGGCTCCATTTCACTGTAATCATTAATGAATCCTCAAGGATTTTGCTATCGTAGAAATGAACACAAAAAACAAGGAACAACCGAAATATTTGAAGGATAAATAAAATCTTTGGTGGCTTAGTGGTTAGCACGTCCGCCTCACACCTCCAGGGTCCGGGGTTCGAGTCCCGCCACACACCATGTGTGTGGAGTTTGCATGTTCTCCCTGTGTGTCAGGGGTTTCCTCCGGGTACTCCGGTTTCCTCCCCCAGTCCAAAGACATGCATGGTAGACTGATGGGCGTGTCTAAAGTGTCCGTAGTGTATGAATGGGTGTGTGAGTGTGTATGTGATTGTGCCCTGTGATGGACTGCCACCCTGTCCAGGGTGTACCCCGCCTTGTGCCCGATGCCTCCTGGGATAGACTCCAGGTTCCCCGTGACCCTGATAAAGGAGTAAGCGGTTGAAGATGGATGGATGCATAAATAAAATCTTTCACAATTATCGCAGATTCGGGCCAAGACACGTCACAAATACACAAAGCACAGTGAACACTGTGAATGCAGCCAAAAAAAATCAATAAGAGCGGTAAGCCACTTGAGCCTTACGTTTGGGACAAGAGTGCATTGTAAACTTTTGTACATTTAAAAAAAAAAAAAAAGAGCGCACACAATTAACCATCATATATTTATTGAACACAAAAAAAACCAAGCAATGCATTAATATTAATTATTCCACATGAGTTCAACGAAATCTGAGGAGGGTTTGGTATGATTAGTATACTGTGATGTACACGGGGTCACAAAAGTCCCAATACGTATTGGAAATTAAGATTTTTATTAATATTAATTAATATTTATTTTTAGCAAAATACCTCCGCGCTGTGCGTGCGCGTAGTCTGCATGTTCTCCCCGTGCTTCCGGGGTTTCCCCCGGGTACTCCGGTTTCCTCCCCAGTCCAAAGACGTGTTGTAGGTTTGATTGCCTATAATGTGCGATTGTGTACTGCAATGTGTTGGCTCCCAGTGACCTTGTGTAGGATAAGCGTTATAGATTTATAGGGGTTTAAAAAACGCCTTTGACAAAAGAACATATTGAAATCGCTCTCATGGCTGAATCAGGAAGCTGTCGCAAGGTTGCGATGGACTTTAACAGGAAACATGGCGAGCACATCGCACAAGACAACGTTGTGAACCTTATTAACGAATTTAAAAATGGCTGGAAGTGTCGCGGACCGACCGGGAAGAACTGGACGATCCTGATCAATGCCTCAGATGTGTTCGCAACAGAACAGTGTGAATATGTGGATCGTCTGTGGGTTCAAGATCTTTGAGCATTCTGAATGGTCATGTTCTATGCACGTTTTTCTTCCCTTACTCTATCCTCTCCGCCTGCAGTAGAAACATTCCACACAGAAGTTACACAGGTTTAAACAGGAGCGTACATCATTTTAACGAAAATCAGTCGATAATGAATAGTTCGAGACCCAGGCAGCAGCATACAGTGAACGGTGTAGATGTTTAAGAACACCACCACGCCCAGTGACCCTTGGATTAGTGATGGCTACTTTTCGAACAGCATATACAACGTATTAGCAACTTAAGTTTGATTGACAGCCAGTGTATTGACAGCCTTTTTACAGTGTAAACAGTGCTTTAACCACATCCATGCCTGTCCAGCGTCGTCTTTCGATCACGTCACGTGTGCGTGCCGTAAAATCCGCGATGACCCGACACCCAAACTGTATTAGAACTGTAGATCATGTACCCTGCCTTTGCATAAGTGTTCACATTTTGTAGTGGAGATCAGCTAAAGGTTATTCGGCCAGAAAAGCCAGAGACGAAACCATGGGGTAACTCGGAGTACGCTTCCACCACCATGCTTCACCGTGGGGATGGCGTTCTCAGGGCTGGAGTTCTGCCAAATGTAGCCTGGAAATGTTTCTTCTCATCAGCCCAGAGAACCAGATTTAAAGCTTTCACACCAATTCAACACCATTTTAATGTTCTGTGTAGAGTCATGAATCCCAATGAAATCGATTTCAGTTCAACGCTAGGAAATGCGGGAAAGGTTCAAGGGGAGTGAATACTTATGCAAGGCACTGTATATAAATAGATAATAATGATATATAGACGGATAGTAAAGGCGGCTATAACCTGAAGAATATTTCACAAATCGTTCAAAACAACGATGAGTCCAATTTAGCTTTTATGGTCGTGCAATAGAAAAGATGTTCGCGCACAAGGACCGGGTAAAATGCGGGTAGAAAAATGGTTGCTCGGAGAATGAATGTCCACAGGTTCTCTCAAAGGAAAAATGTAACACCGCTTTGTTTATGATCTAGAAAAACACTTCGAAATAAATTAGCTATAGAAAAAAATCCTCTGTGGTTACGGCAAAAAAATAAATACATGCAAACCTACAAATGTTTCACGGTGAATTAAAGCTGAAAGGGTTTTTACGGCAAAGTACACGATGAGTAGTGACCGGAGGACGCAAGTTTTAAGCAGAAAGAACCAACTTATGTCAGGAATAATTTGGATCAAACTACAAAAAAATGTTTGGGGAAAATTTCATTTTATACTGAAAACAGTTAAGGACTTAATACTTAAAATATCATTTCAGACAAAGACCCCGTGAGTAGTGGATGCATGGGTGAATATCTAAAATTACAAGTCCAGACGCCTTGAAGTACTGCTTCTATCTGTATGACAGAAAACCTTCATATAGTTTAACAGGTGGTTATGATCTCGGTCATCCAGTCCTCCTGAAATCTCCACCATCTTCATATAACCAAGCCAGTGCTTTAGCGTACTAGCTGTCCTCTTGTCTGCTGGTTTTGAGGAGCCTCAGTTCGTCTTCCAGGCAGCCGATCCTCTCCAGTAGAGTGACGCGATCGGCTTGTGCTCGCTGCTCGGCATGCCAGCTCGCCTCCTGGACCTTGCGCTCGTACCAGCGCTCCATCTGCGTGGACATTGCCTCGAAGAAGCACTGCGTCACCTCCAGAGCGTGTACGTCGGCCTGCTCCTGAGGAAATGTCTCCTCTAGGGTCTTAGTCCCATCATGGTCCTGAGTCATCCCTTCAGAATGCCTTTTATGGCGCTTACTTTTATAACTCTTGCTGTGCTTGTCCTGTTTTTGGCCACTGCTGCGGCGCTCTGCGGACGGCGAGAGGCTGTCGGATTGAACCAAATTCGAGGCCTCTTGCAATTCCCTGTTTGGCCTGTGGGGGTCAGCGGAGAACAGTGTGCGCTCTTTTGGCCGTACTACAAGAGGAGAGGACGGTGCCGATTTCTCCCGAGCCACTGGGAAGAACGTCTCTTGGACGTTCTGTTTGCGATCTTAAAAAGAAGCAATACGGTTAAACTTTTCTATTCCATTCAGAATATTCCATGGAGCTGGAGGTAAGATTTTGGTATTACACAAGCAGCATTCAAAATTCTGGCACCACGGTTAGTAACATGAACAATGTGTGTGTAACCTACCTGAAGAGCTGTCCATCTGAACCACAAAGTAGTGATTATCCAACATGTCCTCTTCTCCGGTAGCCCCTCCCTCCCATCGCTCAGTTGGGTCGCTGGTTACCAGACAGTGGGCGCTGCCAGGAGCGTCATCTCGCAGTGTTACGCCCCCATCTAGAGAAGAGGAGCGGCGCAGAGGGGCACCACGTGCATCTGCGGTCAGACGCGCCTCCATCCTCTGGAGCTTAGACATGCACCAATTCTTCAATTCACTCACCATCGAAGCCTGCGTGCGAGGCAAATAAAACACGAACGAATAGAACCCAGAACGCGCTATATCCATCCAAGTGCTAGCTTTTACGCTCTCAAAAGAGCTACACTTCATGAAATCTCCGATTCTCTGATCCTTTCACATCCTTACACACCACAATGGAATAGTTTGCGATCGGTTGTTTTGCTGGACGTATATGGAATTCAACTTGTGGCAGAAGTAACCGAACGTAACGTTTTCAAGAAACGAACAAATCCATGCGATCCGAGAGAGGAAAAGCACGCTGAAGCTGAAAACGATGAACTTTCCTGCGCATCCTTTTCCCTACTCATGGTTTACGAAAGTGCTTCCTGAGCTTTCGTGTTTACGTCCGCCATTCTGGCGCAAACCTCATGTGTGGGCGGGGCTTAACTGCCATTTACTCTGTTAGATTTGGATTGACGGCTCCCTGACCGGGAAGTAGAGATGCTCCTGAGCGCTCATCTCGAGAGAAATAAATCGTCGTATGACTGACAGAGAACCAAAATTCACGCCGCTCAAGTCGCCGCTACTTCCAGGCCAGGGAGCTGTCCGTCCAAATCTCACTAGCCAATGAGAGTAAAGAGCTCATAGTTTTATATCTTTAATGCTAATAAATAGCAAACTCTTATCTTTCTGTTCTCTTTATGATTCTGAACGTTGAGAAATGGTATACAACGGACAGTTTTGCTTAACACCTGATCCACAGCTACCAGAGAGCAGAACTCTCTAGCCGCCATCTTCATGGGTTATGTGTATGGCTTAGTGCTCCATCGTAATGTGAACATTACCTGTCTCTTTTCACCCTCCAAGCGCTCGTCTTTGGCCCTCTCATCGGCGCGACGTAAACACTCCATCCTTTCAGCAGACACTCTCTCTAACGTCAGCTTGTCCAGAGCTCGGATCTGACGACCACAGGGAATTTCCTCAGACGCGTCATGATTTAAAAATCTCAGTAGGAAAACCTAGTCATAAATGATAGCGCGTGTACCTGGTGTTTGTTCTTGCGGTCCAGCTGACCCAGCTTGCTGTTCATAAGCTCCTGGACCGTGTGGATCTCGGACTTCATCTCCTCTTTGGTGGCCTCCAGCTGGTTCTCCAGTTTGTTGATGAGCGGTTCGCACCTGCAGCCGTTCAGAGGAGCCTGCAGACAAACAGGAAGCCGCTCTTTTAGAAAACGGCGCGATGGTATTACGCACTTAACGGATCGCGCCAGAGAAACGTAGTGTAGGTTAAGGGAAACGTATCGACGAGGACAAAGCGCGAACACTGGAGACTCCTTCCGTCTCCTTCACCACATCACGGATTATACATTTTTTGTTATTAAATCTGTTCGTTGTTAGTCTTGGGTTATATGATCGTGTCAAGTCCCCGAGGAAGTTGTGTATATTAATACTAACCTGTCGGATCAACACCCTCTAACCAATCAGATTTGAGAGCGCTAGTGGACTTACGCTTTTACCTGCATGACCTTTCCGTCTTTGTCCCTGTACAGTGTGTACAGCTGATAAGCCTTGTAGCTGTGTGGAGGAGGAACGGCTCGGGGAGGTGAAGCTCTCGTTTTACTCCGCTTTCTCTGCTCTTTACTGGATAGAGGGTCTGATTGAGAAGGCTGCAACACACACACACACACACACACACACACACCAGTGCTATCAGTGCATAAAGAATGACTAAATATGACCGATTTTTATCCGCTTGTCTCATGTAGGATAATCAAATACTTTCAAATACTTTTTTCGTGTTTATACGCTCACCAGTAACTTCATTAG
>JAFFST010048366.1:6707-27090 GCA_022414735.1 Noturus placidus | reverse complement strand
GGGGCTGTTATTGGGTTGAAAAAGTATTGATTCTGTATTGATATATTTTGTTGTACTCTGAAAAGTGTATGAGAATCAATAAAAAATTATAAATAAATAAAAAAAAACCACCTGCCTAACTACCTTGTGGTGCAAAAACAGCTCTGACCCGTCGAGGCACGGACTCCACAAGACCTCTGAAGGTGTGCTGTTGTATTGTATCCGGCACCAAGACGTTTGCAGCAGATCCTTTAAGTCCTGTAAGTTGTGAGCTGGAGCTTGCATGGATCTGATTGGCTAGCCTTCACTCTCCTCGTACATCAACAAACCTTGTGGTCCTTCCTTGGAGCACTTTTAGTAGGTACCACTGCAGACTGTAAACACCCCACAAGACCTGCTGTTTTGGATCTGCTTCTTATAAAAGTCACTCAGATCCTCACTGCCTAATAAATATATCCCACCCCTTCACAGGTGCCATTATAATGAAATAAATCAACGTTATTCATTTCACCTGCCAGTGCTTTTAATGCTATGGCTGATCAGTGTATTTTTAGCATGCTTTTTAAAATATTTCATTTTAAATATAATAATACACGACTTCAATTACACCAACAGTGCACCATTAAAGAAAAACTAGAATTCATTCACTGCTTTTAGAAGCATTATATTAGTGAAACCTGCGCGTTATAGAAGTAAAACTTTAACATCCTTTCGACCCAACCCAGAAGTGCACGGTACTAAAAGCTGAAGAAAAAAAAAAAAAAAACGTCAAATAAAATGCAGTAGATTTGATGCGAATAACAAATAAGGTGCGCTGTTTACGGAAATCTCGTAAGTCGTTTTAAGATCCGTTCATACAAGCCTCTATGAACGAGCTGTTAGTCCAGAAATGATAACGTTTTAATAGTAAACGTGTGACTTAATTAACAGCTTCAGATTTTTTGCGGACGTTTTAACACACGTAAACCGCTATCGTGGGCCGAGTGTTCTAGCAACTATTAATTCATTCAGATATTTATTCATCGTTCAGCAGATCTGGATGAAGATAGAAGTACCTTGTTTTTAGCGTGGATGTTGGCCCCGGCTTTAACCAGCAGTTTGACGGACTGACTGAAGCCGTGCCACGCAACCTCGTGCAGCGCCGTGTTCCCGTCCTGTCCGTTCAAACAGAAGAAAACTGCTGTAAGAATTCCGTGTAATGGTGTAATGTCTCAGGTACAAAAAAAAAAAAAAAAAACTCAGTACAAATCCATGTCTACAAATTTATTATACTTATTATACTTTGGTCATTAAAAAAAATCATGTTATTTATTGTGTAGTGTGCATGTGTGTATTTGTCGCCTATGGTTGTGGATCAATGCGGGCACGATTAGAACGTGTTCAGATGCCTGCACGTTATCCTGAATTTATGTTACAGCCTTTTCATACAAACTATACAATAGTGTTTTATTTCCCTCATCAGTTTGCAGAACATACTCAACTGAAATGTGTGTGTGTGTGTGTGTGTGTTTCACCTTGTCTTGCCTGTCCAGTGCACACCCTTCCTGAATGAGCGCTGTGATGACATCACTGTTTCCCACCACAGCTGCTCTGTGTAATGCGGTCTGATCGCCCTGGCAACAGCAGGTCAACGTTTATATCAATTCATCTGAACTTGCTGAATATTTAGATCAATAGACCAACTTGTTAGATATGTTCGTTCTGTTCTTTGGCCAAATGTGCAAAGGTTGGTGTTACATTACAAAGATCATCTGAATCGGACTTGGTGTCTGAGATCATGGACTTGGTGGGAACGATATGCCCGAGCCATGGGGTTAAATCAGAAGACAGTGGCTGTTGGTTCTGGTTCTAGCTTTAGCTTTCACACTGAGAGTAGTTCATACAGAGCTTGGCATGCTTCCAACCGGGAACTAGCCAGCGCTAAGTCAACCCTTACCAGCAGGCATTAATCACTGTTAGCACAGGCTTTCACCACATAACATGTACAGACCACAGCCAGCCACACTTGCTAGGGGCCATGCAAAGCACAAAATGCAAAACAAGGTCATGCTCTTTGAATACAGCGAAAACAAGCAATGTTCGATCCAGGCTCTACGAGGCAAGGTTAGTTTCTGAATCATAAACAATACAACAATATTGAGAACAAAAAAAGCTATTAAAGCTAAGAACATAGGAGACATACAGAAGCCGAAACATTCAAGTCATCGGCCCGTTTTATCCTTAATATAGAACAAATTCATTTGAAATCCCCAGTAATGAATCGCACCAGAAGTAGTTTCACCAACAAAGAGGAAAAAAGACTTTAATTCAGTGGTGATAACTGCTCAAAGAGATTTTTCAAGTACTCACATCATCCTGAATGTCCAGCTCGCAGCTGGCCCTCAACAGGATCCTCACCACCTCAATGTGGTTTTTATAAGCGGCCAAATGCAGCGGAGTCCGGCCATACTGCAGACACACACACACAGACACAGTCTTCTTAATATATATGTGGGATGCTTCCCCTGAAACGTCTAAACCTAACCCTAATATTATAATATCAGTGGTGGAAAAATCAGACCCGACTTTAGTTAAGAAATGTATATCTTGTCCATATCGGAACATACGGGCTTCCAAACATCGTAAATGTCTAAGGCTGCGTGTCAATCAGCTCCCTAGTTCAGTAGTCAGGGCACTGCTCAATCAGGGAGTCGGCCATTTTAAGTGCTGACTCCAATCGAGTGGACTGGAACGTTCGCTCCCTAAACAAATCCCACAGGACACCGCAAAACCAGGGCGCATCGATGCACCCTGAAGCCTCTCAGCGCAAAAAAAATAATAAAATTGGCGGACAAACTCTCAGCCAACTTCCGTGTACAAAGGCAGCTTGTTACTGTTGTTGTAGCACTCAAGTGATTACATACGTTAGTGATTTTTAACTTTATTTGACGTTCCATATATGGTTTGAGTTTAACGACTTTTAAGTGTATATTTTATTGATTTTTTTTTATTTTTTAATCCACTAGCTAGCCCAGTGGTTTTCAAAGTGGGGGCCTCCAGGGGGCGCCAGGGGGGCCTCAACAATTTTGTGTGGGAAAAAAAATTCTCACTCTCAGACAACCACACACACACACACACACACACACACACACACACACAGAATCAATTCCTAATGTAATGTAATGTAAGATGTAATTATTAATAAAAAGGGGGGTATATTCAGAAGTCTGTATTTTTAATGTGTTTTAAACACATCTTGCAAAAGGGGGACCTCGGTCAAATGTTAATGCTATTTGGGGGCCACGCCCTGGAAAAGTTTGGGAACCACTGAGTTATATCATTCTAGCCAATGATGCTATTAATTATAAAGCTACTGTTAGTTAGCCTGAGTGTTGATTTCTTCCTGAAAGGGGCACAAATTTATTAGTAATTAAAATCAGTATGAGATTTGAATTGAGGCAAACATTTTTTTTTTCCTTTTGTGAAACTTTCTTGTACTTTTACTGTAAATTTTTATTGAGTTGAGAATTTCCTACTTTAAAACGAGTGAAGAGTTTAAAGCTGTACTTTAGTTTTTACCCGAGTGTTGATTTATTTTGTTGTGGAGTATATATATTAAATGGCACTTTTACGTTCAGAATTTCAGACCGTTTGGCACCTCTGCTAGTCAACACCTATTAACTAGGATTTCCTATTAGAAACACTGGTGAAATTCCCATCCTAGGTTCGCACGAATAGAAAAGCTGGGTCTTTTTTCACATTATAGGTCATACTGTGTGGGGTTTCAAGGCGTGGCAAGAGCGTTTCGGTCTCCAGTGTTTGGTTTTCCTTGACCTGTCTTTGGAGGGCTGCCATTTTAACCTGTCGTATTTCAGGTGGAGGCCCCTGGCGGGTTCCAAGGACAAAGGCACCATAGCTACAGCAATGTGACCTGGGGTGACCCCCAACACTGAGACACTGAACATTATCTCAGTCCGTCCTGTATTCGCCCCACAGCCACACACACCTTTTTCCTCTCTTTTCTTCTACACACATTCCCTCTTACTTCTAAATTCATTAAAAAAAATTAATAAAAAAATCGTACAGTAAGGTGATTTAGGTGATTTATAACGAAGCTGCTAAGAGAAATGAATCAAGTGGGCATTTTTTATGCATCAGATCCAATATGATGCAATATCACAATATAGTATTTGTGATTTATATCCTGGCACCAGTATCACCTGGAGCTTAGAGCAGGTGTGTAATATGTTTACCTGGCATGCCTGGTGCTGAATAGATGAGCAGCAGTTTATCATTTATCAATTTGTATAGCGCTTTTTACAATGGTACATTGTCTCAAAGCAGCTTTACAGAAATATAATTTTTTACATTTTACATTTACAAGCGACTTACTAATGAGACACACTCACACACCAATGGTAGCAGAGCTGCCATGCAAGGTGCTAGCTTGCCAACTTAGGGTTCAGTGTCTTGCCCAAGGACACTTCGGCATGGGATCACCCTGATTCGAACCGCCAACCCCACGGTTAGTGGATTAGAGGACAACCCGCTCTACACTCTGAGCCACAGCCGCCCAGTTCTATGATGAACTGCCTTGCTTTATGCCCCGTTGCTCGTACTCCATTAAAACGAAAGCTGTTTAAGGTTATGGCTGTGATTCGGATTCTGCTTCGTGCCTGCCTTCACTCAGAGTTGTGAAATCACCTGACCCGCTAAAGACCGTTTCTCAGATGATAATCTCACGGTAAGCTTCTGAGAAAACGAAAGTAGCTATCAAACAAACTTGCTTAAAGAGCGACATTAACCGTGTGAGCAAATCACACTTAGCTACAGCGTGCTGGTGAAAGACATTTACGGCTTCTTAAAGTCGAGGTGTCAAATATGTCATGGGCAGAAAGATCTAGAACAAAGGCAGAAAAATAATCGTGGCCAAAAAGTCATTCTTCGTTTTTGGCTTTTGCCAGAATTCAGCTATAGCCAAATCCAACAGGCTTTTCCACTCAGTGTACACACTGAGCAACGCCTGTTACAAAACCCGTCTTTCAGAACAAAGTCCCCACTGAGCAAGCTCTTTGTGGAAGCATACCAACGCCCATCAGTTCGACTCACCTTGGTGACGGCAACCTTGGCGCCCTTGTTGATCAGCTGCACCACATTGTCGGCTTGGCCCTTGTGCGCCGCAACCAGGAGACGCTCGGAGAGTGCACGCACCGATGCCGCATCCTGCTGGCTCATGAAGCAGAGGTGAGCCGTGACCGATCTAACTCATCTTCAAAGAGTCACGACAGAGCTGAGACGCACTAGAGATGTTAGAGCAATGGAAGCAGCCATGTCCTCAACCGGGGCCTGCGGGTGGACAGGAAACACAAGGGGAGAAAATGTGAGAGTGTGTAAAAAGAGGTGGAAAACAGGAAGGATGTATGAAGAGTGTGTGAGGGGAATATAGTGGAGGCCATGTGGACTGTCAAATTCATCTAATCCATCCATCCATCCATCCATCTTCAACCGCTTACTCCTTTATCAGGGTCACGGGGAACCTGGAGCCTATCCCAGGGAGCATCGAGCACAAGGTAGGGTACACCCTGGACAGGGTGCCAGTCCATCACAGGGTACAATCACATACACACTCACACACACACACACACACACATACACTACGGACACTTTAGACACGCCCATCAGCCTAACATGCATGTCTTTGGACTGGGGGAGGAAACTTAATAAAAGAACATTATAAGATTTGTCCAAAATCGATAAATTCGTCTATATTCAATAGAATTTAATTTGCCATGAAATCATTTTTGCATTGTGTTCTTAGTCATTGAAACACAACTACATTTACACTCAGGCATCTTAAACAATGACGGTGAGCAACCAGGGGCTAAATTGAACCTGTTGAAACACAATTTACCTGGCTACAGACAGCGCAGTGTTCAGGGTCAAGAAGATGTGTTGGGATTCTAATGACAGGGGCTGTTTTTACACATAACCCACCTGCTTTCATCTCTCAACACTGGCGCACCAAGAAAAAGGTCCAAAAAAAACCCCACCAATCAGGGGGAGAGTTGGAAGAGCAACCAAAGTAAACACAACAACCCCAAGCCATATCTTTTATCTCCACCAGTATAGTAGCTGGAAACAGATTTACACTCATTTTAATGCGTTACTCATCAACATTTCTAAAGATACACAATACATTACCAAGCAGAACACTAACATCTACACACACAACCGTAACATGTATCGCTTTCACCACGCCATCAGCTTCTGTAATAAATAGACACTAGGCATGATGAATCTTAGGAATCTATCAAGAAGATATTCTGATACATCAGTAGGCCACACTAATGACAGACGATATAATCACAATTACCAATGTGTCAGCAAAATGATCAGCGCAGAGAATTTTTACAACGGACCTGTCATTTACTTAACTAGCATACATATACACTGATCAGCCATAACATTAAAACCACCGACATGTGACGTGAAGAACAGCGATTACAGTGGTAGTCGTCAAGGGGTGGGATATATTAAACAGAGCGTGAACAGTTCTCGAAGTTGATGCGCAAGTGTAAAGATCCAACTGACTTTGACAAGGACCAAATTGTTATGTCTAGACGACTGAGTCAGAGTATTTCCGAAAACGGCAGGTCTTGTGGAGTGTTTGCAGTGGTTATTACCTATCCAAGGAAGGACAACCGGTGAACCTGCGACAGGGTCGTAGGCGCACGAGGCTCACTGAAGAGATACTGTAGCACAGATAGTTGAAAACGTTCATGCTGGCTATGATCGAGAGGGGTCAGGACACACAGTGTAGCCGCAGACCGGTCAGAGTTCCCACGCTGTCCCCTGTCCATAGTTCAGGAACGGTTTGAGGAACATGACAAAGCGTTCAAGGTGTTGACTTGACTTGGCTGCCAAATTCCCCAGATCTCAATCCGATCGAGCGTCAGTGTGAGGTGCCGCTGAAGGTGAAGTCGGAGCTGTTTTGGCAGCACAAGCGGGACCTACCTGGTTTTAATGTTATGGCTGATCGGTGTACAATAGCACAAGGAGGAGTTACTGTCACCACCCCAAGGTTGATTATTTTCCTGTAACTGGTGTCCCAATGTGTTTTATTCATCTTTTACCACAGCAATTGGTAGAATGCTGTGGCATAACGTGCATCAAGTCCACTCCGTAACCGTGATAAAAAAAGAATTACTGTAATCACCATTTTCCCTGTCATACCATTTATAAACATAGCTGTTGTTATTATTATTACACAGCTACATGGTACAAAGAAATTGCCATCAGTGTTTAGTGTCTTTCATGTGCAATTCGTAACCAGCACCTCCCAAACCCCGGTGTCCTTAATCCCTTAATTTTCTGTTTATGGAGTCTGCACATAAAGGGCTGTAATTACAGCATATTTTAGGTCTTAATATACTGCTGTTGACGTTGTAAGGCTCACAGTTTCATGCCAATAGGAGGCACCAGTGCTACAAGTGAGACATGTTCTTAGAGGCTCACCTGCATATCTGATTTTGTCGCCCTTCTGTCACGCATGGAAGTAAATCACCTCTATGATGATAAGGCTTTCGACGTGTTAAAAGCCTCGCATACCTCCTTAATCTCCAGGCATACGTGTATTGCTATTGCTTGCTCTAAGGAAGCCTGAACATCTCTCTCTGATGCGAATTCTTTACATAATTTAAACTTTGACTTGACAAAACCATTCCACAACACTCCTACACCGTTTATCTTTTAACCCCAGAGGCCATGTTGTTCAAGTCCTGCATTTTCCTCACAGTTTGGTGGGGGTATTTTCTGCGCTAAACCATCTGAAGCGTGAGAAGAAAGGAGAACGTGCAGTACCAAGGAAATACAGTTCAGGATTTAGAAGAAGCCAATGCTCTTTAGTTAGTTTGTTGCTAAGTAGTGAATAGATCGTTATTCAAAGCTTTCACCCCAAAACAATCAGAAGAAAGAATGTCAAAATTCTGCCCAATGTCAAAATGGACAGCAATAATCTAGTTATTGACCTTATTCTGAATAAGACAATATTCTGATTAAGGTGCTTGCATGAGTCGCTTTTAGAATATTCCTTTCATGTTCCTGTTTTACATGTTCTAGAACACTGATCGATTAACGTCACACATCATTACGTCCCCACGTCTGTATTAACATACAGATCCTATGTGTTATGGTCACGTATACACTTTTGGGTGTTTTCATTTTTAATTTTGCAAAAGCTTCAAGTGCAGTTAATTATTTGTCATGCTGTACGTGCAAATAAACGACTGCTTGAAGCCGCGGGCTGCTTCCGAAATCACATACTTAAATACTATATAGTAGCTGAGATACGTGTATTTCTCCTACTATATAGAAAATAAGTATGCGGTTTGGGACGCAGCCGTGCTCTCTTGTTTTCCGTCAAACGGTTATAGAGTCCTGCGCACAATGCGGTGAAAACTCCCACACGACGTTAATAGTGTGATTAAGGTGTGTACATGTCTGTAATACACGTCGATAATGCGACTAAAACAGGAGTACTCCACGTGTCTTAATTCTATTTGCGTTTACTTCGAGTATGACTTTAATCAGATTAAGGTCATCAATAATTGCTGTTTACATGCTACTTTCTTAATCAGGGTATCGTCGTAATCACATTAATATCGGATTAATGGTGTCCGTGTAAACGTACTGCGTGCCAATCACGTGCTATTCTTGCATGAGATTTTTGTAGGATTTCACAATGTGTGTTTATCTAATGCTCTCAGTGTGAACACTCTTCCAGGAAGGTGCACAGATTGCAGTGACAAGATGAACGAGTCAGGTTATCTGACACCCAGTCCTGAAAGTGAATCTCTTTCATATGTGGTGCATGGTACTACCCCTGAGTTCACCTGACGTGATCAGCAGATAAGCTGTAAGGGCGTTTTCAGACCTGTAGATCTGTGCTTTTTCTCCCGAAACCGGGAATTAAATTGTTACGACGTTGCAACTGTACACTCGTTCCTCAATGGTTCTCTGGATGGTTCTCAAGCATTAAAGAGTTCATAGTTACATTTACATTTATTCATTTAGCAGACGCTTTTATCCAAAGCGACTTACAAGTGCACACTCACACACCAATGGTAGCAGAGCTGCATGCAAGGTGCTAGCTTGCCATCGGGGGCAACTTAGGGTTCAGTGTCTTGCCCAAGGAACTTCGGCATGGGATCACCCGGGCCGGGATTCGAACCACCAACCCTACGATTAGTGGATTAGTGGACAACCCGCTCTACCGACTGAGCCACAGCCGCCCTTCAACATTCATAGAACCTTTTTTTCTGAGAAGGAAAACAGTTGTAGAAAACAGTTAAGGGTCGAAATGTACAACTGAATAGCTTACTAGATCTCTTTTTTTTTCCTTTTCCAAACATGTAGCGTTGAAGCTTTCTAGAACATTTTCAGCAGTTTCGGACTTTGGACCAGCTTTGAGTGAAATCCCAGAAGTGGGCTCTATCCTGTGTCAAGCAAAATTACACAAGATACTCACAGATTCCTAAAATGTCCTGTTCAAAACCAAGACTAGCAGAGATGTTCGTTTCTGGGATAGCAGCAGGGATAAAATCTCGAAAACAAAACTGAGCCGTCGGTTTAATCATCTAGACCACCCCGGAATTCAAAGAAGCTCAGAGACAGATTCTCTTTTATCACATTTTGAGGAACCATTCATATCAGACCAAAAAAGCACCATGGTAACAGACTGAAAAGACCCTCTCCTGACCGGAAGAAAAATGAATAAGTCTTAAGGAGGAGACATTGTCCCTCCCTGGTCCCCCTAAACACTGCTTCATACAATAGCAAGCAGGCTCTTGGGTGCAACTAGGCAACCAGGTTTTTCTCAAACAGTACGAAAACTCCAGACAGAAACGTTGGCTTGTTGAGACAGCTGTAGAGTCAAGCTGAACCACATATCATTTCTTAAATGTTATCACAACACTAAGTTTAGCGGTACTGAACGCTTTCTACACAAACAGTTAACGTTAACATTAGGCCTGTTACGATAACTACGGGATCGACTTACGATATACAGATATTTGATCGTTTCTGCTGTTTGTTTACATAAGAATGAATTTTAGCCGTTCGCTCTGCTTCCGTCCTCTCGTCTGCTTTAGGACTTTGAACATCCGTCGAATTTAAGATAACGCTCGCGTTAATAAGATAATAAGAACGCGTTCGAATTTGAGATGTGTAGCAAGCACTAGCATTGATGTTGAATTAAAAGATACTGTTGACAAAATGACATGCAAGATATTAGTAATGCATTAACAATGTTTTTTTTTTTGAAGAAGAAAAATCTAGAAAGAATAGTTCTATTCGACTGGAAATAGACCAGTCATAGTCGGTAATGTCGTAGTCGATAATGTCGGGGACTGAGCCGCTTAAGCTGCGTGACCAGATTCAGTTATTTCAGGCCTCTGCTTTTAAGCGGTGATGTCACACAGATGTGAATTAGATCAATACTAATTTGGCAGGTCGTGCTTTGATTTCCATCCTGCTCGAGTTTCCATAATCGAGTAAAAACTGTAGCCTTTCTCAGACAATAAGCCATTATGTGGGTGTGTCTGTGTGTCCATATGCCTATGCTCTTTATCTCTCTGGATATACCATGTCCACGTCTATGAGTTATAGTCCCTGCTGTATTCCCTAGAGACCTGATAAGTAGGTTTAGAGTTCAAGGAGCACCAGGTGTGTAATGGGCATCTAATGGTTTCATGATGGGTGGTAATGGATGCAGGAGCAGAAGGTGCGTTACAGTCTCACAGCACATCACATACATGCTACAGAGATGGCTGTGCTGATTGCTGTGGCTTCTGCGTGCTGGAGGGCGAGAGTTGTTTCAGAGTTGTTCGAGGAGGGACAGCATGGCTTTCATTTTGCTTGACAGCACCTGCAGAAAAAAATGCTTATTCAGGTTGTTTGCAGACCTACTAAGCCATATTATTAGATTTATTTAAAAAAAAATCTCCAAAGAACGACCAATAATTAAGATAAGTGGTAAAACGCTTACAGGAAAATTATATATATATATATATATATATATATATATATATACACTGCCACACAACCCTCTCTCTGTTATTTCTGTCTTTAATGTTAACACCAAAGAAAAAAAATGCCAGAAATTCGACGTTTAAAATAAATAAATAAATCCATTTTAATAAAGACATTACAATGAGTTATCTTCGGTAATACAATACTGTAAATTCTTTACGCGTTTCTTCTTCACTGTGCGTGTTTTAGAGCGTAAATCTACTGAAAACCGTTTGGGCCAAATGAAATATTTGTTTATCACTTTTCATACTAAATAAAAAAAAATAAGTATGCGTTTTAAAAGTGATATAGTATAGCAGTAGGGGAAAAAAAGTAAACGTGAATTAAAAACAGAGGTGTTTGAAAGTTTGTGAACCCTTTAGAATTTTCTATATTTCTGCATAAATACGACCTAAAACATCACCAGACTTTCACAAGTCCTAAAAGTAGATAAAGAGAACCCATTTAAATAAATGAGACAAAAATATTATACTTGTTCATTTATTTATTGAGGAAAATGATGTGGACGTTTGCTTTCAGTATCTGGTGTGACCCCCTTGTGCAGTAATAACTGCAGATAAACGTTTGGAGGAATTTTAGCCATGTGTGTGCGGAGTTTGCATGTTCTCCCCGTGCGTCGGGGGTTTCCTCCGGGTACTCCGGTTTCCTCCCCCAGTCCAAAGACATGCGTGGTAGGTTGATTGGCGTGTCTAAAGTGTCCGTAGTGTATGAATGTGAGTGTGTATGTGAGTGTACCCTGTGATGGACTGACACCCTGTCCAGGGTGTACCCCGCCTTGTGCCCGATGCCTCCTGGGATAGGCTCCAGGTTCCCCTTGACCCTGAAAAGGAGTAAGCGGTTGAAGATGGATGGATGGATGGACTTGGCCATTCCAAAACATTAACGTTCTTCTTTAACCGTTCTTTTGTAGAATGACTTGTGTGTTTAGGGTCATTGTCTTACTTTGTCTTGAGATTCAGTTCATGAAAAGATATCCTGACATTTTCCTGTAAATTTTGCTGGTATAATTTAGAATTCATTGTTCCATTAATGACGGCAAACCATCCTGGCCTAGCTGCAGCAAAACAGCCCCAAACCATGACACTACCACCACCATGTTTCACAAATGGACTAAGGCTCTTATGCTGGAATGCAGTGTTCCTTTCTCCAAACATAACGCTTCCCATCCATCCACAAAACATTTTTCTCCAAAAGCGTTCTGGTTTGTCCAGCAATGCTCTTTTTGGAGAGCAGTGGCTTTCTCCTTGCAGTCCTGCCATGCACCCCATTGTTCAGTGTTCTCCTGATGGCGGACTCATGAACATTAATATTAGCCAATGTGCGAGATAATTATTACACGTCTTGATCACAAAGGAGTGCTCTTTCTTGGTCGGTCACTCCTGGGGAGTGTAATGATGGTCTTGAATTTCCTCCAATCTGCCTGATTGTGAATTGGTGGAGTCCAAACTCTTCAGAAATGGTTTTGTGACATTTTCCAGCCTGATGAGCATCAACAGCTCTTTTTCTGAGGTCCTCAGAAATCGCCTTTGTTCACGCCAAGATACACTTCCACAAACATGTGTCGGGAAGATCAGACGCTCATGGATCCCTGTTCTTTAAATAAAACTGGGCGCCCACTCACATCTGAATATCATCCCATTGATTGAAAACACCTGACTCTAATTTCACCTTCAGATTAATTGCGGTTGACTGCTAATGGTTTCATTGGGTTTCGCGATGTCTACTTTTAGGACTTGTGTGAAAATCAGATGATGTGTTAGATCATATTTATGCAGAAATTCTAAACGCTTCATAAACTTTCAAGCATCACGTTACTACATATTTTAAGCAATCATGGTCATTTCAAAGTAATTTAAAATACACTCTTGCCTTGCTCCATACCCATTATACCATGTTCTCTCGCTCTCTCTCTCAGGGTCAAAATAAGCTGTGAATAAAGCAAGCAAACAATGAGTTGAACTGTGGCTTCAAGGATCCTTAGGGGATTTTCAGCCCGCTGCCAGCTCTTACAGTGTTAATCAGCCCTGACCAGATGACCTCTTCTCTTACACTCTTACTCTCCTGTGGCGGAGGAAGGGCTTCCCACAATCTGGTGCTTGACATCATGCACCATTAAGACTTGTGCTGCTTTTCTTTAAATAAACCATCAAACTCATGTAAACTACTTTTTCAGTCATTCACTGAGTGTTCACAGCAAATCAGCTTAGTCAGAGGCCAGACAGACCGGAATGGTACTTTCCTACCTGTAAAACCTAAGACGTCCTAAGAAATCCAAATCCAATTCAGGATTGCTCACAGATCCACAAAATGTCTCGAAATCACAGGAGAGAAATGGAGTGTTTCCTATCTGGTGGTGATCTGGTAATGAGCAGGGTGTGTGTGTGTGTGTGTATGTTAGCCGGTTCCTCTCGTCCGTTCCCTGCCATGCAGCATTAGCATATCTACAGGCTGACTGGCAGCTCTTTACAGCCCGATGAATTAATGAGCCGTATGTCATTCCCCCACCCCCCAGTCCAGACTTTCACATGGACGCCCCGTGTTCTCTTTCTTTGCTATGGACATAAATTCCTGACACACATACACACCTATGCTTGTGCATATGCAAACAAAACACACTAATATAAATTCATATATTAAATACTGAAATTGTCCACCACAGCTCTCTCAGCACACAGCAATAATGATTCTTTGGTAGGAAGAAGAAGATTAAAAAAAACAACACGTAAATGAACATTAATCACAATGACGTGACCATGCTAAGATGTCCAGAGCCTTCTTTTAACAACTTTTCTCTGGTTGTACATCAGCCGATCTGAAAAAGGTGTGCTGATGCTGGAGGGCAGGGTGGGAAGAGCCTGTGTATAGTCATTAAGGGAGGTCAGACAGAGGTTAGGTCCTTATGAGCGGCTCTCGTGAGAATGTTCAAATGTTCTGGTAGTCTCCAGCTCTGGGCCTTGTCTCCGGCGAGGCGGCTGCAGAATTTACTGCTTAATCCCTTTTCAGTTCAGGGCTTGAGGGTTTGTTGACTTTGTGAAGGGACCCATCAATTTGAGGATAACAACACATCCAAAACAAAGCTCTAAATGGAATAGCCAGTATGATGTCATGTAAAATGTACCATCCATCCATCCATCTTCAACCGCTTACTCACGGGGAACCTGGAGTCTATCCCAGGGAGCATCGGGCACAAGGCGGGGTACACCCTGGTGCCAGTCCATCGCAGGGCACAATCACATACACGCTCACACACACATTCATACACTACGGACACTTTAGACACGCCAATCAGCCTAACATGCATGTCTTTGGACTGGGGGAGGAAACCGGAGTACCCGGAGGAAACCCCCGACACACGGGGAGAACATGCAAACTCCGCACACACATGGCCCTGGCAGGACTCGAACCCCGGACCCTGGAGGTGTGAGGCGGACGTGCTAACCACTAAGCCACCGTGCGCCCTGTAAAATGTACCATTCAATGCAATTTGTTCTGTCCAGTAATTTTACCAATAGATAACCGCGCAAAGCAGCTTTACAGAAATCTACATGTAGATTTAGACGAATCTCTTGACTACATGACGAAGAATCCTTGAGTGGAAACCGATTCAAAAGAGAGAGTGGCGTTATAAAGCATTACACGTGTAGAAGAGGAAAAGCAAACGATTAGATACAAGTGTACAGTCTCCATGTGAGATTATCAGATTATTTAATAAGGGCACGTCTCGTAGTGATGAGTCGTTCATGAGCGATTTGTTCATTTTAAACGAATCTTTTATATGACTCGGGAATCACAAGTTGCCTCCGAGAGCGAGTCGTTCGTTTTGTGTTGGCCATGCATGCGCAACAACGTGAAAACCGCATGGTCTCTGTACAGGAAATAGAAATAATCCGCTCACCTCCCGAGTCTTCTGGTCCGAGTCGTTCGAATTTCTGTCATGTGACCGCCACACAGGCTGTGTACAGGAAACGGAAACGATTCGTTCACGTCCCGAGACTCTTCTCCGGTCCGAGTCTTTCGTTTATTTGTCAAGTGACGTGACGGCCGCATTAATATTCTGTAATGGATACAGAAATTAGTTTATAATTACCAACCTTCCTTATAAACAAGCAGGTAGTTAGGTGTTACTTTTACTCTTACAGTTACACGACGCATTTCTGGTCTGAATTTTTAGCTTTATTATTTCTTACAATTTATACGTTTGTGAATTTCTATCATGATGGTTCTTTTCCATAACATTGAATCTGGTAATAAAGAGTTAGTTAATGCTTTAAACTTTTCAGAACCTGTCACGTGACAAAAGAACGAATGACTTGGGCCAGATGACGGAGTTGAGAGGTGAATGAATCATTTCTGTTTCTCCTAATTTTTTCCTTGGCTTTTTTTTTTCCTTATTTGGAATATGATCAAAGACGTGTCGGGAGAATTTGGCTACTGACAATGTAACATTTGAATTTAATTCTGCTCAAATGAACAAAATGAGTGTGAGGGGTTCTCAAACTTCATCCTCTCAGTGCCTATTTATTGTGCACACCGACTCCTCATGACAAGTTGAACCGCTAGCACGTATGTTACAATAGAATTCAGTCTCTCCAAAATTTTGTGATCGCAGAAATTAACGCAAATTCAAGGAAACTCCGCCATATTCTCAGGAGTTTGCGATTTTTCAAATTTACCACAGATTTGGGCCAAGACGCGTCATGTGACGTCATCACAACGCGCCCTCTTTGATGCGTCGAACGTGAGTACAGCTAAAAGGTCTTGTTTACCGACAAGCATCACTGCGAAAGAGTGCGCTCACCAATTTTTTCCACAAAAACTCTGCATGTTGCATCGCAAATTTTGAACGAAATAGCAGCCAAATCAAGCCTTTTTGGCCGCAACGATCACTAAAAAACATCAGCGAAATCCTCCTCAGACTGGTATAGTCAAAACAGGAACTAACTTGTTTCATGGATGTTACACAACACATACTGTAACTGGTTAAAATTATATAATGATATAATTACACTCCCTGCAAATGTTTTTTAAAGACTTGTCCCATGCATTTTAGAGTATTACATATTTACATTTACATTTATTCATTTAGCAGACGCTTTTATCCAAAGCGACTTACAAGTGCACACTCGCACACCAATGGTAGCAGAGCTTCAATGCAAGGTGCTAGCTTGCCATCGGGGGCAACTTAGGGTTCAGTGTCTTGCCCAAGGACACTTCGGCATGGGATCACCCGGGCCGGGATTCGAACCACCAACCCTACGATTAGTGGATTAGTGGACAACCCGCTCTACCGACTGAGCCACTGCCGCCCTATATGCTTTAGAACACATATGCTTTAGAACACATGAATGCATTCATTTACAGTCTGATTTAGTAGTGTAGAAACACATAAACCTGATCCTTCCACATCTGATTTGAATCGGATTGGATGCATACGCGATAGAAGGTTCCGCGAACATGTCCGTTCAGAGCAGAGGTGCATTCACGGTAAGGACAAAAAAAAAAAAAAAAAAAAAGAGGAGATCAAATTTCAGCAATAAAAATACAATCAAATAATCCTTAAAGACACTTAATATCGTAAATTTTCTTTAAGAGTATCACAGGACAGCAGTGATCACTTTATACAAAAAGTGAAGACAGAAGGAAACCTGTTTTTTGGTTCGTTTTGACACATCTTGAAAAAAATTATATTCTGAAGGTCTGTGCGGCGTCATGATTTGTGTTACACCTAATGACAGAAACCATGTGAATGCCTTTCTATCCTTACGGACTCCATTGTGTAATTCTGTGGTTTGCTTTCGTGCTTCGGGGCAGCTGATCTACACCTGAATTCAGAGTTTGAGGGGCTTAAATTACATCCTGCTATGACTCAGTAGCACTGTGTGTGTAATGTGGTTAGTACAGATAATGTAGATAATGTAAACACAGTTAATCATGTATACTTATCATAAGTGTACAATCAAATATTATCAAACACAATTTGTGGGTATGGTCTTGCCTTTCTGTAAGACAACTATCGTGCATTGTATTTTAATACGATAAACAGTTTAGCCATGTTTCACTTTAGCTTGTTCTGTTAGCCGTAGCAAACATTAGGAGTGAAGAGTCTAAACCTGCATAAAAATGACTTGAGATGAAAAATGACTTGACAAATCCTGTCACATTTGCTCATGCTTGCCTGTTGATATTGTTAGAAATTAAAAGTATGAATATGACCTAAAAATCCTCTCAGAAATCCTGCCATTTTCACTGGTGTGCCAGTTGGCTAGCATTAGCAGTGATGAAGGCTATAATGGTGCATTCAAGTCCTCCTGGGAAGTTCATATTTACGAATTGGGAAGTCGTAACTGCGACATCAGGTGCACTCAAATTACTTTGGTTGGCACAAGATGGCATTTGCAGTCAACTACAGATGTGGCAGCCGTTGATTCCGCCATGTTTTCGTCCTGACACGCCCCCGACATTCATGTGCGTTCAACTCGTAATTACGATCTTTCTGACATGACTTAAGCTCATAACTCAAAATTGGCTACCTTCCACTATGAAATTCTATTTGTTTACGTCGGTCAGCACAGACACTTGGTTAAATCTAGAACATACTTGGCCAAATCCGAGTTCAGAATTCCCACTTCCATGTTAAACCGAATGCATTAACATTTATGAATATCACTTAAAATTCCTCTCAGAAATCCTGCCAGTCTAGCTCCAGTTTGCCTGTTAGCTAGCATTAGCAGTGACAAAGGCTATGACATGCTGAGTTCAACTAAAGCACATAACTCAGAATTCACTAACTTCGACCATGGGGAAAAAAATTGGAATTTCTACACAAAAATTGGGACACCCAGAGTTATACAGTATGACATCATGTCAACATGGCCACTCACACCAACAACATTAAACAAAATATCACTTTTTTATACTAATCTAATTAATCTAAGTGAGATGATGGTAGTATTTACTTTACATGGATCAACCTTGACAGTCGGTTAAATCTAGAACATACTTAGCTATACAGTTTATGTGTCTTGAGAAAGTAAACACATTATGGACTCATGATCACTAATGTTAGCTAGCTAGCTAGCTCGTTAAAAACTAAAACACACACTTTCACGAAGATGTCCATTTTTCCTACTCGGAAGCTTGCATGCGTGCACTGAACTCTAAAATGTTGCAAGTCCTAGTTCAGAATTCCCACTTCCAAGTTCAATCAAATGCAGCATTATTAACATTTATGAATATAACTTAAAATTCCCTGTCAGGAATCCTGTCAGTTTAGCTCAGGTTTGCCTGCTGATACGGTGAACAGTGAAGATTATAAGCATTTCTGGACACGACTTAAAAATCCTCACAGAAATCCTGTCAGGTTAGCTCAACTGCTATAGTAAATGGTTTGGCTCCTGAAGCGCTGCATACTTGTACTGTAAACTCATCATCAGGTAATTGACTCTGTGGCCTGGGTCTTTGTACCGCCACACAAACACACACACACACACACACACACACACACAAGCCCTTCCCGTCAGGAGATGTCACTTGATCTCACATTAAAACCTGAAGTTACATCCACTGTTTGTCTGTTCTCTGGAACTGGCAGACTTGGTGACGTGGGTGTGCGCACACACACACACACACACACACACACACACACTCACCATGAAGAAACATTGAGATCTCTGCTCTGTCCAATTTTTCGTAC
This sequence comes from Noturus placidus, assembly GCA_022414735.1. NCBI lineage: Eukaryota > Metazoa > Chordata > Actinopteri > Siluriformes > Ictaluridae > Noturus > Noturus placidus. Next base: position 8,351 of record JAFFST010048366.1, on the reverse strand, counting down.
AGCAGGTGAAAGTCATATGTGTCCCACATCACACTCATTTTTTTCTTCAGTAACCAAGTTTGCTAGCCAAAGTTAGAAAATGTCTGCGGTGGTTTCTTCTGATCATTCCCACTTACAGCTTCACCTGTGACTGAACCAAATTGTCTGATTTGCCTTCCTTGTGCACCTGGCTTTCAATTTTTCAATGGAAAGAACATTTATGTTTAATAAATAAATATAAAAGGTGGACTGAACGGGTTAGTGGCAGGAAGGAAGATCTGACAAGGGAGAGGGCGGAAAAGAGGAATATTACAACAGAGTGATAAACAGCCTGGAGGCCCATGGATTAAAGACCTGACAGGAGGAGAAAAGAAGCGAAAGAAACCGCAATGCTAGCACCCTTTATGAATATAAAGCGTGTATTTATTGATCTTTATGGCGGTGCTTATTTCTTTGTAATGAGGTAGCAATGCTTTGTAAGTATTTTATAAACCATAATAATACTGTGTAAAGTTCCAACAAAGTACTATAATTGATTCGTAGAGGACTTATAGACATGATGCAACATGTAGCTGAATACATTTACTTTTAGTTTTTTTAGGGTGTGCAGGTTGCATTAAAAAGTGATTATTTGAATAGTTTGAGCATTTACATGTTTGTAAATACTTTAAGACTTCACTAAATAAACAAACAAGTAAATAAATGGTGCAGCAGCTACATGCTAGCTAATCTTGCTAACCTAGCAAATGTTTTTTTCGTCCCAGTATATGCGGACATTTCTTGCGTTACTTGTCTGAATCAGTTCTAGCATTTTAAATGCTAATCAATGACTACGTATACACGGACAGCAGAAATCTAATTATTGACCTTACTCTGATTAAGATAATAACGTGATTACGGTGTTTACATGAGATGATTTTAGAATACTCCTGTCATGTACTCATTGTACATGTTATAGATCATAATTAGATTAACGGCACACATCATTACGTCACCGCGCCACGACGTCCTCCAGAATTTCACGTATTAACATACAGTTCATCTTCATTATGGGACCGTAGACAGTTTTGGGTGTTTTTATGTTTTTAATTTTTACAAACGCTTCAAGTGCAGTTAATTATTTTCCATGCTGTACGTGCTAATAGACGACTGCTTGAAGCTGTGGGCTGCGTTTCCAACCGTGTACTTACCTACTGTTTAGTAGTCAAGATACATGTATTTCGCCTGCTATAGGCCTATAGTAGGAAAGTATGAGGTTTGGGACTCGACCGAACTCTCTTGTTTGCCGTAAGACCATTGAGCGCTGCCGTGTGTGATCGTGTCCTGTCGCAAAACTCTGACACGACGTTCATAATGTGATTAAGGTGTTTACATGTCTGCAAAACACGTCCATAATACGACTAAAACAGGAGTACTCCATCCATCCATCCATCTTCAACCGCTTCATCCTTTTCAGGGTCACGGGGGAACCTGGAGCCTATCCCAGGGAGCATCGGGCACAAGGCAGGGTTCACCCCGGACAGGGTGCCAGTCCATCGCAGGGCACAATCACATACACACTCACACACCCATTCATACACTACGGACACTTTAGACACGCCAATCAGCCTACCATGCATGTCTTTGGACTGGGGGAGGAAACCGGTGTACCCGGAGGAAACCCCC
>JAFFST010048365.1:2465-25572 GCA_022414735.1 Noturus placidus | reverse complement strand
GTTTGGATTTTTCTTCACCTTTAATAATAAACACCTTCATTTACAAATTGCATTTTGTGTTTACTTGTGTTGTCCTTGACTATTGTTTAAATTGGTTTGATGTTCCGAAACACTTAAGTGTGACAAACATGCAAAGGAACAGGAAATGAGGAAGGGGGCAAACACTTTTTCACACCACTGTAAATGTGAGGATGTGGAGAAAAGGTCGCGGCGCAATTGGAGACGAGGTCGCAGTTTTTGACCGGTCCCACCGGACCCTTCAGCCGAAGCCCAAGCCTGGTGAACGACCACGAGCTATTGTGTGCAGATTCCACGATCACAGTGAATGTGTGGATATTTTATACCGTGTGAGAGAGCTCCAGCGGATTAAAGTGAGGAATTTGATTATCTCCGTTTTCCCTGACTATACAATCAAAATAGCCCGGGCCCGAGCTGCAATTAATGAGGTTCGGCGTCAACTTCGTGATGTTGAGGGTGCTTGGTATGGAATACTTCACCCAGCTCGGCTTCGCATTACACATAACGGTGTCCAGAAGGACTTTCTTTCAGCAGAGGAAGCAGGAGACTTTGTTAAACTCTTGATATCAGGATGAATTGTATCACCTGCACAGCGGCGTGGTTGTGTTTTTTTTTTTTTTTTAAAGTTAAGGACATTATCTGTTATTGTGCTCAGACTGTTTATCAGATTTGAAGTTAGTAGGGAATTTTTCTCTTACTGAAATCTTTAGTGTTGGTAAGGGTTGGTTAGTTCAGCGTTCTTTCCGAGAGGTTGTCTCATTGTGGACAACTTTAGGTTATAGAGGGATACACTGCTGTCTCCTTTTGGGTTATGGAGACTATGGGTGTTTTTATGTTTTGTGGGATTGTTGGGGGAGGGTAAATCACTCCGGCTCTAATTGACTATTTATATCCCTATGGTTTACTTTATTAGATGGTTAGTAGTAATATTGATCCCAGCACGGCTAGGACAGGCACGCCTTTTAAGATTTATTAGTTGGAACGTCATGGGTATGGGTAATCCTGTTAAGAGATCTAAGGTTTTTATATATTTTATATATTTGAAACTTTTAAAAACTCCGATATAGTATTTTTACAGGAGACTCACCGTTGTATTAAAGATCATAGGTTATATGCCCTTGAGTCTTATGCCTGTTGTTGGGTTTTATATTTATACAACCAGCAATAGTTAGTGTAGCCATCATGTGCCGAGGTGATGGGGGTGGGGGTATGAAAATGAATCATGTGTAAATGAACCACATGTAACATTACATATAAATGAATCATGTACAAATCTTGCTTGGGGGGTATGTTAATGGGGTTAAAAGTTTGATTCTGTATGGATGTATGAAAATGAATCATATGTAATTAAATCACATGTACATGAATCATAAATAAATTAATCAAATGTAAATTTTCCTGGGTGGGGTGGGAGGGACTGTTATCGGGGTAAAAAATGTTGATTCTGTATTGATATATATTTTTTTGTACTCTGAAAAGTGTATGAGAATCAATAAAAATTTGTTATGGGAAGTAAAAAATCTGGAGGTCTGTAGCTTCACTCCTTCAGTCTATAAATTCTCTAAATGTGACTAATCTGGAAATGCATATGGAGGTCTGTTGACGTGTTGTCTACATTAGAAAACTTGATCCAGTTGTTTGTACATTTTTGGGTTATTTCTCCAATATCACACACGTTATAAATAAAGTTTGTAGGTGGCATCATATTTCTAGCCCTCTCCATCTTCAAAGCAAGCAAAACATTGTAAAATATTTTGGTGTTTAAGGTTTTATTCAATTGTTGTTTTACATATTTCATTAGTGGTTTGTATGAGTGGATGTGTGACTTCAGACTTTTATTTAATGTTCTTACCACACTTACACTCATGACACATTAATTGTGAAGCAAATTAGTTGAAATAAGTGATTTAGGTTTATTGCTAGTAGTCTGATGGCCTTAAGAGTAGGTGGGTTAATTGAGGTGTGTGTGTGTGTAGGAGGACATCATATCTATCTGGAACAAAACAGCAAGTGATCAGGCCACTACTGCTCGCATCAGAGACACGCTTCGCAGAGTCCTCAACCTGCCACCAAATACCATCATGGAGTACAAAACACACACTGACAGCATCAAGTGAGTGGCTGCACACAAATGCACACATGCTTGCATTTATTAACTTTATCCCAAGCACCAACAGGCTGTACAAAACACGCACATCTTTGAACTTGATCCAAAACACAACCATGGAGAACAAAAGACTTATTGACATTACATTTTAATAGGAAGATTTTATTTTATATTTGTGTACATTTTCTGTGTTTTCAGGGCTTGGGAGGATTTCCATGGACTGGTGAATGCTAGTGGTGGTCGCTAGGTCTTTCTCAAGGGTGATCAATGGCAGGGGTAGGGCCAGTTAAGCACCTTAAAAAAAAATCCATATAGCACTCCAAAACCTTTTCATGCCTAAAGCTAAACTGCACCATACTTGACCTTATCAGTCTAAACCCTAACCACTATAATGGTTATAACCCTGCTAAATTTGATAAACAATTAGCTATTTTCAGTCTTTAATTTGATACAATGTTATTTCATTTCTAGGTTTAGTTACCTTCAGTATGGATGAAGAGGACTTTCCTAGGGCATACAACTCAGTTATTTATGAATTCACATTGTTTTGAATAGAAAACAAAAGGGATATTGACTACTGGAAAGCCCATATCCCTGGTCAAAATATCTGTGCAGCTAAAATGCCCCTGAGAAAGAAGGAGGAGTCAAATGACCAGTAACAGATGCTTTCAATACTTATTAAGAAAAACATAAACCGATGCAGAAACAAGCCTCAAAAAAATGTCGCTACTGTGGTTCTGATGAAGGCTGATTAACAAAACCAATCAAATTAAATTTGTAGAATTGTTGTACAGTAAGTCATGTTGACTTCATCTGGCAAGTTATTCAACTTCACATAACCCACCCTTCTTAGCAAGTACTTTTATCTGATAGTCATAAACAGGGTTCCATTTTACTATAGTGCAGTATTTTAATTTCAGTGTTTTGTTTTTGAAATTGTGAGAAACAATATATTTTCAAAGTTTTTTTTAAGAGATATATGATTGAATCTGTTCTTTATTTTTCTTTTTGTTTGTTTTAAGCTGAGTGTGTTGAATCTTATAAGCCTAAAAGATATCGCACAGTGCCTGCTTCCCAGAAGCACTCAGCATTCTGTGATTGTTGCCTTGGAAAGATATTTTTGTGATTATGCTGTCAGCCGAAAAATCCTGATTCTCCTTTACCACCAAGTAAAACTGAAGAATATTAACTGATGTGGATTTGGAGATTGAGGTTGGTCATGGTTTGTGTACATCTTACATACTGCCTTGATTTATAAACTTGGGTGTGTTTGAAGTAATGTTTGGATTACTGATAGCAATAAACGTCAAATATGCAGCTGCTGCTAACACTGGCTTGTGCACTGATGTACTTTTAACAGAGTGTAAGATGGAGGAAACACTGCAGCCTGTAAGCAATCTGACCTCTAATTGAGATCAGATTTGATCTATCTGTATGTAATCTACTTTTATATGAAAACAATGACTTGAGGTTTTCACAATTTTGTAGACTACTTCAGTTTGATTATTGGTTTACCCGATATAGCTGTAAAGTTTAGGAACCATAGGAAGCACGTAAAATAATCAAAGACTGTTTATTTCTCCCAGTAAATTTGTCAGGAGTGAGGGTGAGGAACCAGGAAAATGTCAATAATGAGCATTTGTATGGGGGTGGTGAGGGAGGTCAAGAAAACACCCAAAATCGCAAATTGTTAATTGTGATCATGAAAGATTTTAAAATCAATTAGATTACATGTGTCAAACTCAATGTCTGCTGTCTTGTTTCATTTGGCCTATGCAAACATTAAAGAATAATTTTGAAATGGCCAGTACCTACTAAATATCCCACCCACGTTACACGTGACCCAGTCTGTGTGGGCTCATATCTGATGACTGAAATACTGGTTAATGTCGATGACTATCTACTGTATTTGATGCTTCTAAAAGCTATTCAGAAACATGTAAAAATGCTTAATGTGATATTACATGTTTAGTGTGATTCAGTGGTTAACTGAAAATCCTGAAATGTATCATCTCAGTGTAGAGACATTCAATTAGGCTGAAAAAGGAATAACTGATAGTGTTGTAGGGCTAAAATATTAAGGGTTTATTACTTGGCCTACTGCTCTCCTATGACTAAAGACGGAAATAGGTACAGCCAAAGGTTGAAATTGTGTGTGTCCATTTGCCTAATTATCTGACTCCAAAATATAAACTTTTAGTTAGTACTGGAAGTATAATATTTCAGTGTTCTGATTATATTTAGTCTAAAACAGTTTCACGCTAAACTTTCATTAAAAGGACATTCCTACGTCAGAGGCTTTTATATAGCCGATAATAAACAATAATTATTGTTAGCTCAGAGGTTTACATCAACGTGTAATCTTAAGCCTTTCCTATTAGGTGTCAGTTCAATTTTAACATGTCTAACATAAGGCAGCTTTAGCTTAGGAAATTATTTCTAATAACCATATAAATACAGTCATGCATTTTTAATGCAACATACTTTCTTACAGAAGAACCACTGAGTATTTAAAGAGAGAAATGGCAAATGAATTCATGAAACAAACTTTCACATAAAGGTATACATAGAATTTATATACCTAAAGTACTCCTGAGCCTCTTTGAAATGTGTAGTGACTAAGATATCAAATGGGAACGGACCTATGTGTTTTATGGGGGGATATAACCCAGCTGCTTAGGAACTATATGTTAATTAAATTCCTGAGAATGGGTCAGTGGGATCAAAAGGAAAATGTCCCTCATGCAAACCAGGGGTGCCATTGTGTGTGTGTGGTGAAAGAGCAAATATTGTAAATTGTTTCCTAACCCTATATGATATTTATATCACCACATCATTCACCAGGAAATATGGATACAAATGATACATTCCCTGAGGAATAATGTCTTTTAATCTTAATCAAATTACTGCCACAATTGATAAATCTTCGACAAATCCCTCCTCCGAGATGTCTGAATTCAGAGCCATTTTTAATGGCCCAAGAACGTGTGGCAGTCATCGTAGGTGGACTGACAGTGATGGTACAGGTGTTTATAGAGCTGACTAGGACACGACTCCTGAAGATTCAGTTCCATTAGGCAGCTTTAGCTGTGTGGAGGCACTGGTCTGGTTTGCACTTTGTTGCAGCTGAGGTCAGTCACCTGGTGTGGGTTCTTGTGCCCTCCCAGCAGAAAGATGCATCAGTATCCAGTGGAAATCTTGTCCAAGATGCATGAATGCCCCATTTTGAAGTTAGTCCTTCCTTACTTCCTTTGAGGGACTCGGGAGACCCCCATATTTCAAAGAGGTCCTCAATCCTTCAGAAACGTTTTTCTGTTATTTGGACACACATGGATACACTGATATTTTTCCATTTGACACATATTGCAACTGTAAACTTAGAATGACAACATGCACATGGCATAGTGTCATTTCATGAAAAAACAATGTGGTGAATCTTAATTAAATCATAATTATCTTTAAGTGATGTAACATTTGGTCCCATTTGATGGACTGATGCTTGATAATCTCTAATAAATTATTAAATCGAAAAAGTATGCTTAGGATGTATAAAAGGGTGTGCATTAATGTTAATCAAAAATGATAATAACCTATAGATATTGAAGATAAGTTACTCCTGTACAAAATGAACTTGCATTACTCATAAATGAGGTAAAGAGTCTATGCATGTGGTTCAACAGCTATAGTGGAAGCAAACTTAAATGATTTAATACAATAAAACTCAATCTTACAAATGTGAAAAATGAAAGGATGTGATATTGGATCACAAATACATCTGATTTTGTACATAAATTTATGATGACTATAAATATTAATTTTTCCCAGTGTTTACTAGACTATACTGATACACTCCTCAGGTACTGAGAAGTAGCGTAATATAATCTATAGTTTCAATCAACATTGCAAATGAGGATTATTGTAAAAATTTACAGATTTTCAGCTGTTTGCAATGTACAAATCAGACAAAAGCAATTGAAATAGTTAAACATAGTGAATGTTTCAACTGGTTTCCCCAAATTCAACTGAAAATGCAATTTTCTCCAGTTTCAAAATTCAACCCCTTCATCACAAGCATTTTTAGTACTTTGTAGACAACTCTTTTGCTGTTCTCACCGGCTGCAAACAAGATTCATTGCCAGACACCAGCTTCTGGCAGCGTTCCTGAGGAATCTTAGCCAATTCCTCATGAGCCCTGGCCTCCAGTTCAGTAGTATTCTTGGGTTCTTCAAATCCCTCCATGGATTTTCTAAGTGGTTTAAGTCAGGTGACTGTGATGGCCCTGTAGAATCTTCCAGGACAACTTCTGCAACTAAGCCTTGGTGGAATTTGAGGTATGCTTTGGATTTTGAAGGTCTAATGAAGCCCAAGCTTCAGCTTCCTCAAAGACGGCGTGAGGTTTTCTCCTAGGATTTCTTGCAGGTCTTTTGCAGTCATTCGAGGGTTTATCACAACCTGCCTTCTCAGAAATCTGGTTGTAGCCGTTGATGGCTTACTTTTTTTTGCCCCATCCAGGTATGTAATGCATTTTCTTCCCCTAGCCAATTCAGTTATTTCATGTGTTCCAGCACAAGCACACCTGGTGCAACTAATGAAGCCCTTGATTAGTTGCATCAGGTGTGCTTGAGACAACACCTGTTTTGCATATTTGTGCTTTTGTGAGGGATTCTATTCAGGGGTTGAATAATTTTGAAACTGGAGAAATCATTATAAATTGCATTTTTAGTTGAATTCTGAGAAACTATTGAAGCATTCATTGTGTTGAACTATTTTAATTGCTTTTGTTTGATTTGTTCATTCCAAAAAGCTGAAAGTCTGTAAATTGTGACAAAAAAACCTGATTTGTAATGGAGATGAATAATTTTGATTGCAACTGTACTTGAAAATTAATTAAATTTAATTAAACATCTCACTATAGAAATAAAACAAATAAAAAATAATATAATGACTTTTTTTAACAAAAGAAACTGGTATAAAATCCAGAGCTTCTTCTGGAAATACTGGGACCAGTGTAAGAATGGACATTGAATGGAATGCTAGGCCATTACATAGGCTTGACACAAACTCACTTGCATGCACGCGCACATACACACACATTCACACCGAGGGTCAATGTAGTGTGCCTAGAACACCTACTGGCAGGCTATCTAATTCCTATATGTATTAAGACACCTCATTTGTGTTTTCCCTATGTGTGTGTGTCTGTGACTATGTATTTTACTTCAGTGTATGCAGTAGAACAAGGCAGGCTGTGCTGTTATAGAAAATTAATCAATGGCTTTCGACAAATGTGATTTGAGAATTCAGCATTGCTGTGAGATAAATGTCAATAAAATGCTCCACCAAGAGGCAATATGACAATTGTTCTCAATTAGTGTTGCAAAATTTGGAAAATCCTGGTGCTATACCAGGGACCCAGAATTAAAAATAATAATATTGTGCAAGTTGTGAACTGGCATTATTAACTATCCTATTGCTGTGTGAGAGCATTTTATATAAACTACAGAGTTGTCGCACCTCTAAATACTGTGGGGAGAAGCATTACAAGTTAACAATCAACTCTACTCCTCAGTAAGGCTTTGTTGATGTTATGGAAGAAATAAACAATAAATGCCATTAGGAGAGATCAGGAAAAAAGTTTAACTTTTTAAAAATACACTAGTTTCATTACTTTAGTCTAAATGTACTACAGTACATTTGCAACTATAGTGGTATTTGCATCAGTTAAAATGTATGTTCAATACATAAACAGCTGTGACCACTTTTAGCTTAATTAGCCTAAATGCAGTACAATGCATTAACAACTATTCAACATCAGCTAAAGCCACATTAGTCTAAATAGCATGTGTTCCTATAAGAACAATTGTGGTTGTATTTGATGTAAGAAACTGATTTTAACAATATATGATTAGTTCAGTTATCAAAGTATTTTATAAGCCAGCTGGTTATAACAGAATGCCTGTTTGGACATCTCCTATCTCTTTGTCAGGACAGAAGTGCATAAAGCACAGAAGGTCATTAACCATGGCAACATCAAATCCAATATTTAATATTAGAGGCTAGGTAGCCCCTTTGATAAAAGCCCCCAAATATTGGCACTTCATTGAATAAAGCTGTAAGGTCTCAGTGTTTTTTTGCACAGGCATATTTATATGATCTGACTCTGCATTTTTGCGCCAATGAAAATAAGGTGGTGGATGTCCGTTCCCTAAAAACCAGTATTTCTGGACTGCATGGCCAATTTTGTGGCAGAAGGAACAGGATTCTGGATGGGTGGCACCATTAACATGCAGAGATGACATAACTGGATCAGATCTGAGTGACTGAGATAGTGTAGGCAGAATCTCAATTTTAATTTCATTAGTCTGATCCAATCTACGACTAGAACTGCTCCGTGACGTATTCTCTGCATGTGAAGTCATCCTAGTGCAAATTTGGGAGCTGAGTGTGAAACAGTGGTCTCGATTAACTTGGCAATGGCACAAAATTCCTCAAGCCATTTTATGGCATAATAGTTTGTTCGAGCTCAGCTATGTGTTCAGTGAACAGTATACTCTTCTGCTCCGTTTTGCTTCTCATGTGCAAAACTGTTGATCTGCAGACGCAATCCCTCCATTTAATTGTAGCAGGTTGTATTCAACTTAAACATTGTCTTGAACGCACTTACAGCATCCTCCAAAGAATCCAGGCTATCTCTGTACACTAAGTATCCATTAACCGATATATTACGTTTGTTAAACTTTGTCTTGCTTAAGAACAAATGTTGTGCTTAGTGCCATTTTTAGTACCATGTTCCGAAAAGAACCACTCTAAAACAGACTCCCTGTGCAGCTACAACTAAGCCTTTGTGTTGCATTCTATTTAAATTTTTTTCCCATCACCAGCCCACAGTCACATGAATTATTGCTGGATTTCACTCTCTCCTTCAGCCATTGTGTATAAAGCTAATTCTTTTTCTCAGATATGACACTCCCACCACCATGCTTGACTGTAGGCAAGACACAAATGTCTTTGTACTCTTCACCTGGTTGCCGCCAAACACGCTTGACACCATCTGAACCAACTAATATTATCTTGGCCTCATAATCCATGTCCTTAGTCTACTTGTCTTCAGCAATCTGTTTGCGGACTTTCTTGTGCATCATCTTTAGAAGAGGCTTCCTTCTGGGACGACAGCCATGCAGACCAATTTGATGCAGTGTGTGGAGTATGGTCTGAGCACTGAGAGGCTGACCCCCCACCCCTTCAACCTCTGCAGCAATGCTGGCAGCACTCATACGTCTATTCATTGAGGGAACTGGCTAAGCATGTCTCCATACCTAAACCCTATTGAGCATCTGTGGGGCATCCTCAAATGGAAGGTGGAGGAGCACAATATTTCTAACATAAACCACATGTCGTCATGGAGGAGAGGATGAGGACTCCAGTGGCAACCTGTGAATCTCTGGTGAACTCCATGCCCAAGAGGATTAAAGCAGTACCTGAAAATAATATTGGCCACACAAAATATTGACACTTTGGGCTCAATTTGGGCATTTTCAATTAGGGGTGTACTCACTTTTGTTGCCAGTGGTTTAGACATTAATGGCTGTGTGTTGAGTTATTTTGAGAGGACAGCTAATTTACACTGTTATACAAGCTGTGCACTCTCTACTTTACATGGTAGCAAAGTGCCATTTCTTCAGTGTGATCACATGAAAAGATATAACCAAATATTTACAAAAATGTGAGTGGTGTACTCACTTTTGCGAGATACTGTATCTCGTGCACCTAGAGCTTTCCCTGCTGCTAAGAGTAAGAGAGGAGTTTGTCTTACCTTGGGGTCAAACCAAAGCACAGGCACAAATCCCTTCAGCGTAGGGTCCTTCCTGCTAACTCAAGTCTTAAGATGTTACCAAATACTCATACAGTCATAATCGGCAAGTGAATGAGTTTCTTAATGCAGCTGTTTCTGATTTTTGCATGACGGATATTGAACTTTTATTGAATATAGGGCATTTAGCACCATTTTACTATGCCGCAGACTACAGACCCCTTAGACACGTCTGGATATTTTTATCAGACAGGTTTTAACTTAAACAGATTGTGGTGATGATCATGCCAGAAAAGTATTTTTACACGTATCACCACAACTGTAGGAATGAATCCTAGCAGTAAAGGCCACTTGATTATTAATATTATAGTGTTAAATCACATGAGACCTTCAGTTAAGCGATTTCAAAGCAAACGAGGTTACCATGATAGAAAAGTGTTAATTGCGACGATTAAGTAGTTTGATCACGTTGCAAAATAATTTTATCACTTTGGGGTCACAAAACTTTATATATATGTAGGGCTTATTATATTATATTATATTATATTATATTATATTATATTATATTAAGCGATTATTACTTGGCCCACTGTTCTCCTGTGACCAAAGATGGAAATAGGTGCAGCCGATGGTTGAATGCAAGTTAAATGCATGACTCGATTTACTTTGTGTGTGCGCCCATTTACCTAATTATCTGACTCCAAAAGATAATCTTCTAGTTAGTGCTGAAAGTATAATATCTCAGTGTTCTGATTATATTTAGTCTAAACAGTTTCATTCTAAACTTTCCTTAAAATGCAATTCCTATGTCAGAGGCTTGAATATAGCTGATGATAAACAATTGTAGGCCTTTCCTATTTAGTTGTCAGAGGTCGATTTTTAAAGTGTCTAAGGCAACTTTAGTTTAGGAAACTATTTCTAATAACCATATAAATACAGTCCATATAAATACACACTTTCTTACAGAAGAACCACTGAATATGTAAAGATGGAAATGGCAAATGAATTTATGAAACAAACTCACACATGAAGGTATCCATAAAATAGAACAAATGTCACTTAGAATGTAGACTTGAGCCGAGGACATAGGATGTGTGATGTTAATGGAAAAAAGGCAGCTTCTTAGGTTATGCCCCTTTCTTGATGTTACCAGCCCACCTCTATGTTACAAGCCTACCCCAAGTACATCATCTTATGCCCATGAGCCTCTTTGAAATGTATAGTGCCCAATAAATCAATTTTTTTTTTTTTTTTGTAATTTTGTAGATGTGTTTTATAGATAGATGAAGCCCAGATGCTTATTTACTATATGTTAATTAAATTCCTGAGAATGGGTCGGTGGGAACAAAAGTAAAAATGTCCCCCATGCAAACCAGGTTGTGGGTGTGTGTGTGTGGGGAGGGGCAGACTTATTACAATATATATTTTAAATGTTGTTTCTTATAACTATATCATATTTATCATCATATTTATTACATAATTCACCATGAAATATGGATAAAAACTATACCAAACATGCCCTGAGGAATACTGTAAATTACTGCTACAATTTATAAATCTTCTAGAGTGTGATGTGTGTGTTTATCTCAATAAAATATTTTTATTAATCAGTGTAATAAATGTTATACATAATGCAAATATAATTAATAGTTTCTGGTATCCAGTATTTTGCTAGAATCATCCTATTCTGCGGTCAGAGCTTAGATTATTGGTGTTAATCAATAGAGCCAATAATCATAAATAAAAAAAATATATATAGCCTTAGATTATGGCTCTTCAGAGTGGTGTTAATTTTCTTAAAGAAATCTATGACTTAAAATGTTCTCTGACTACCTTTTCTCCATGATTAAGATGGGATGATGATGAGATAACACCGACATCTTTAAACACTAACTGTGACTACAGTATATCAACACGCAATGTTGTTCATACATATATTTATTTTCACTATCATGCAGTTATTTCATATAAGTATTATATCCAGTTATTTTAACCTACAAATAAACACATTTTTATAAATAAAAACTTGCTCAGTAGTTACATAGAGAGATATGAAAAAACTCCCCAACTAGATTCCCCTCACTATATTAATTATAATCTTGTGCTAAAAATGTCAACAGTTTCAGTGACTTAAACCAAACTATTTAGTGTTCTTTGAGTAAGATGAGACTAAAATGCCCAGACGTTTAGTTAACTAAAATTTGACAAAAAAAAAAACAACAATAGTATAAGGTTGACTAAATAAAATAAAAACTATCAAGGACATTTAACACAGGACTAAGACTAAATTTAATTGTGAGGGCCGATAGCATGAATTCCTCCAAATTCCAGAATATTTTATCGCAAAATATTTCCAGGCTTGGCCATAAATGGATACGTCAACCTGATAATGATCTCAAGCATGCAAATCAACACAGAAATAGTTTCAGGAATACAAAATCATTGGTGTGCTGTGGTCATCTCAGTCTCTGTATTTCAAACAATCTGGAAAGATTGTAAAAAGGACTACAAATGGCTGACTGTCTAGATCCCGACCTTCAATTTAGTTTCATTTCAAATCCAAAATGCTGCAGAACACATTGAATCCCAAAATCCCTGTATTTTTTATTTTTTTATGAACAATTACATAAGAGTATAGACATAAGTAATGTTGAACTTTGTGTTTAGACAGCAAATAAATTTTAGCTTTTTTGAAAGGTGTCGCAAAATAATTCATTGTAGATGATGGTTTAAATAAATGATAGTGTTAGTTGAAATAGTATTTTACTGTGATGTAACTCCAGCCATGTATTCAACTCATATCAAGGTTACTCATTTCAAATTCCAGTAGTTCAATGTTTATAAAATCTTTATAAGTTCTTATATAAGTCTTTACAGTCACTGTTTGGAAATTCAGGACATTTTGTAGATGTTTACAGTCCAACAATGCTGGTTTTCAATGTTTCTTGTTCAGCTCATTTCAAAAAACATATGATTCTGGGAAAAGAGAACATAATATTTAGTGTTCTCACTCTATTCTGAAATTCGTTTAGGTATATTTGATTGAGATTTAAATTTCATAGACTTACCAGGAGAAATGTACTGGCTAGAAGTAAGACTTTGGCATTCACACTCATGTTCTGGGAAACTATGGTAAGAACATAATCAATAGGTAACCCAATCTGTTTGTTGTTACTTATTTATTTATTTATTTTAATCTCAGGGAGCTAAAAATCTGCATGTTTACCAGAAATCCAATCATTCAAATTCTGTTAATTTTAGCATATACAACATTCTGATACTCACCATCCAACCCAAAATGTTCATGGTCCATGTTGCAGCTTTCATTGTAGCCTGGCCATTTTTTCCATACTGTTCCAATGTGTTCACCGATCATGGAGACAACCTAAGGTTTTCATGAAAAATCAGTTGTTTGATTGTAACCTTTATTTAACCAGGTTAAAAACTTATTGAGATAAAATGTATTTTACAAGAGTCACCTGTCCAAGATCTACAGGAGCATGTTCATGGAGAGAGGTCTTAATTCTGATCTAAAACTCCAGGATCAACAGACTGATGTTGTTAATCTACAAATTGTCATGAGGCAAGGCCAAGGCCTTATTCATCAAAGATGTGCATGATCAAATCTGACCATAAAATGTTTATGAAACTAGCACCAACAGTTTCCTTATTTAATTTTTGCCATATCTGATCAAAATCTTATCAGAGTGCTGCTTTTTCACTTCTCTTCAATTTGAGCATACAATTAAACGACCTGAAAAATTGATTGATTTGTGCTTAATCAAAAGTAATATCAAGAAATACTATTAACATCACAAAATACTTCAAAAAATCTATTATACTAATTAAAATTGTAAAAATATTAACCATAATAATGAAATAATATTATTTGTATAAAATACAGAAATTGAGATTTATTGTAATTTTCTAAAGTCCCCCTGAAAGAATAGGAACAGTAAGGCCAATTATATATATTTTTTGTTATACACTGAAGACACTGGCTTTGAGATCAAAAGATTAATGAGATAATAGAATTTCAGCTTTCATTTCATGACAGTTACATCTAGATGTATTAACTTAAAAATGGCACTTTTTGTTTGAACCAACCCATTTTCAAATAATCAAAAATATTGGAACAGCTGAGTGACAGCTGTTTCTTATTGTCCATGTGTGCCCTGTTAAAACAGTTAATAGCTCTGAATGTCTACTCTTGGGTAAAGAGAAAATCTCGCCTCAAAATGCACCTTTTCAGACAGGCTTTCCAGTGACTGTGTCTATGTATCTTTTTATTGTTTGTGCTTCTTTTAAGCCTGCATTTTTATTGCATATAAGGTGTCTTTGAGTGCCATGAAAGGCACCGATAAATACAATGTTTTAATAATAATAATAATAATAATAATAATAATAATAATAATAATAATAATAATATTATGTGTGAGTGGCAAAAGTGAACATTAGCTTTCAGTATCTGATGTGACCCCCTTGTTCACCAATAACTGTAACTAAATGTTTCTGGTAACTGTTGATCAGTACAGCGCATCGGCTTGGAGGAATTTTAGCTTATTCCTCAGTTCAGAACAGTTTTAGCTCTGGGATGTTGGTGGGTTTCCTCAAATGAATTGCTTCCTTCAGATCCTTCCACAACATTTCTATTGAATTAAGGTCAGGACAAGACATTGACTTGGCCATTTAAATTTAAAAACATTTAAATTTATTCTTTGACCATTCATTGGTATAATGACTTGTGGTAGGTCAGTGGTTAAGATGTTGGATTACAGATCAGAAGGTCATGAGTTCAAATCCCAGAACTGCCGAGATGTCACTGCCCTGTATAAATATAAGTCACTCTGGACAAGGGTGTCTGCCAAATGCCGTAAATGTAATGTCCTTAGGGTTGTTGTCTTGCTGCAGGACCCACTTTCTCTTGAGATTCAATTCATAGATAGAGGTCCTGACGTTTTCCTTTAGAATTCCTTGGTATAATTCAGAATTCACTGTTCCAGCAATAATGGAAAGCCGTACATATGAATCTTACATACAATACATGCAATCTTATGGAAGTGTATATAAAAACAGCATACTCTCATATTTGGTTATACATTATGCACCCAAAATATGCCTAATTTCAGCTTGTTTCCACATCTGAAACTGATTTCTCAATAGAACTTGATTTGATTTGCTTGCTTGTTTCCTTGTTTTCCTTGTCATATGAATTTTTTTATGAATTATTATACTTGGATTCATTCACCATTTCATGTGCTTAAAATTGTTTATTCTTTCCAGCAATACGATCTTCACCAAAAAGCCTAAAAGAGAGATAAGCCACATAAGATTTGATTTAACCTAGTATGAGGTATCTGACCTTAAACTCCTGGTCGGAGATACAACGGATTGGACAGTAGGAGCCTTGTATCCTCAGGAAGGGAGAGTCTGCAGAGTCACACACCTCAAAGTAGGGTGTGAACATACTCCACCTGGCAGATGGGAGAGCCGTGTTATGCACAGCCACAGTTTCTGTAGTTGACACCAAAATGTTGATCCAATGTGCTACAATCAGTGACCCTCAGGTAAGACTAATGAAAACACAAGTAGTTTATTTTTAACTGCATGCATTCATGTCAAGAAAGTGTTCTAGGTTTTGATACATCTCTAGGACATCTACCTTTATTACAGTGGTAGTTAAACATCATCAAGTCTGCACTGTAAATGTACAAGTGGCCTAAACTGGACAAGTAGCTTTGGCACTCAAATAAAGTCAGTTATTTTTCCTGGCGCTGTGAATAAAATTCTGTATGAGTGATTTAATTCCACAGAGTTCAAAATATCATTGGGTGTGTAGTTGCATTTTCAGAGCCAGACAAAAAGATAAAAGAATGAAAGACAGTGAGAGAGCTGAATGCTCACAAAGGTGGCATCTGATGATGCAGAACAACTAGAAGAAAGTGGACAATGTGGAGGGAGAAAATGAGTGACAATATAAAAGGAGAAGAGAAATGTTTTGGCAGCAGCACACTCATTGAAGTATCCATTTTAAAGAAAGGATCGAGTGTGATTGTAATATTGGAAATTTTAAATTGAGCGGATTCTGCATCGAAATGTGGCAGAATGGCAATTCAGAACAGGACAACTTTTTTGTGCTTCTTTTCTCAAAACCGAAAAAAAAAGTGTTACTGAGGACAAGGTTAAGGTTGCATTAGGATTAAATGTTACATACAGGCAGTTACATACATACAATACAAGTATGTGAACACTTGACAATACCACTCATAAGAGGGTCTTCCCAAAACTATTGGCAAAAAGTTTTAAGCATAGAATCCTCTAGAATTTCTATGCATGCTGTAACATTAAGATTTCTTATTACTAGAAGAGTGGTGGTTATGGTTTTTGAGTGGGATGTTCAATACTCAGGTGTCAACATACTTTAGGCTATATAGTGTATAAATATTATGTATTATTTTATATCCTGAAATGTTTGTGTGTACCTCTGGTGGACAGTGCCAATGAGCTCCCTCTGGGCCGTGTAGGCCCTCATCTCCATCAAGCAGAAGCCCAGGCAGCACATATCTCCTCTAAATGGCCTTTCAAATAGGAAAATCTTCTGCCGATCCTGGTCAAAACCCTGCAAAGAGCAGGCACGAGCAGGACCACAGCACTGCATACAAAGACATGAGGTCTCTGAAAGACACAATAAATTTATATATAAATTGTCTCTAACATCCACCAGCTCTGTGAGGTCATCATGGAGGAGTGGAAGAGGACTCCAGTGGCAACCTGTGAAGCAGGGTGCCAGTCCATCGCAGGGCACAATCACATACACACACACACCCATTCATACACTATCGACACTTTAGACACGCCAATCAACCTACCATGCATGTTTTTGGACCTGGAGGAAACCCCAGACACACAGGGAGAACATGCAAACTCCACATGCACATGGCCCTGGCAGGACTCGAACCCCGGAGGTGTGAGGCGAACGTGCTAACCACTAAGCCTCCGTGCACCCCTACATTAACAGATAATATAATGTAAATGTAATATATAAACAGTCATGAGCAGTCATTTTAATAGGAATGCTTGTACCTCTTTGCACTCATGCAATTATCAAATCAGCCAATCATTTCACAAAAGTGCAATGCATAAAACCATGCAGATACAGGCCAAGTTTGATTCATATCAAACGTCATAATGAAGAAAAAACTGTTGTCAGTGACCGACTATGGCATGGTTGTTGCTGATGATCTTTTGGGATTTTCATACACATTCTTTAGAGTTTACACAGAATGGTGCAAAAAACAACAATAATGCATGGAGTGGTAATCCACTGGGTGGAAATACCTTGTTAATGAGAAAGGTCAGAGGAAAATTGCCAAACTGGTTTGAGTTAACAGGAAGGCTATGGTAAATCAAATAACCACTCTCCAACTGTGGTGAGCAGAAAAGCATCTCAGAATATGCAATACGGCAAACACTGAGGCAGATGGGCTACAACAGCAGAAGACCACATTGGGTTCCTCTGATATCAGCCAAGATCTGGAATCACAGACTTTTTTCTAACTCCAACTATCCAGTTTCTCTTAGCTTTTCTACACTGTGGCCTCAAATTCCTGTTCATGGCTGTTGTAGCCCATCTGCTTCAAGGTTTCACATGATGTGCATACTGAGATACTTTTCTACGCATCACAGATGTAACCAGTGGTTGAGTTACTGTTATATACAGTGGACATACAATTCTTAGGTTTATGTGACATAAAAATTAAGTCAAGATAAATCTTTTTTTTTTCTTTAATGTGATATAGCAATCAACAAAATTCAAGTGGTAAACATATAGAAACATATAAGAAAAGAAAAAAAAACCTGGCTACATAAGTGTGCACATCGTTTTATGATAGGGCATCTGATCATGCTAAGAATTAAGTACTTGATTCACACTTATGTTCAAAAGTAATTATCATACATCTGTAATCAGTGAAGCAATCCTGATTAACCCTAAATAAAGAACAGTGGTTTCTGCAGGGTTTTCTTGATATCTTGGTTTTATCCAACTGCTGAAGCCATAGTCTGCAAAAAGAGCTTACAAAGTTTGTACAGGATCTCATTGTTGAAAGGTGTTGATCAGGAGAGGAGAATAGAAGAATTTCCAATGAAATGCCATGGAAAACTGTGAAGGCCACAACAAGTGGAGAAAATGGGGCACCACAGTTGCAGAACAGGATGTCCCTCCAAATTAGACAAAATGACAAGTCGAAAGCTTATCAGGGAGCCTGCCAGAGATCTACAGAAGCAAAAGGAGCTGTAGAAATATCCGGTAAGTAATAGTCACTTCCTGAATGAGATGGCAATCTCTCATGTTCTTTACATGTTTTGGCTATGGGGTATGGTTGCTAAATTGAAGCCCTTTCTCATGAAAAAAACAAACATCCAAGCTCACCTAAATTTTGCCAATACCATGTGGCACAATGTGTTATGTTCTAATAAGACCATGGTAGAACTTTTCAGGCTTAATTGTAAAACATATGTTTGGCACAAAAACAAGACCGCTTATCAGGGAGAACATCATAATGATGGTAAAGCATAATGCAATGGGGCTGCTCTTTTCAGCTGGAACTGGGGCCCAAGTCAAGATAGAGACAATCCTGGATAGCTCAAAATACCTATCTGTTTTAACACATTGTAGGCCTCTGTTAAATAGCTGAAGATATTTCACATTCTAGCATGGTAATGACCCAAAGCACAAATGCAAGTCAACAATGGCTTCAGAAGAAGATCAATGTTTTGAAATGGTCTAGTCAGAGCCAAGATCTAAATACTATTAAAAACCTAAGGAATGACTTAAAAGGGGCTATGCACAGGAGATCCACTGACAATTTGATAGTTCTGGAACATTTATGCAAGGAAGAGGAGAATAAACTTGCTAAATCAGGATGTGCTAATTTGGTAGACCTCAAACAACTATGTGCTGTATTACAAGCAAAAGATACTTTAACAAAGTAATTGTCATGTAACATCAGAAAAGGAACTCTGGACTACAGTTCCCAGCAGCCACTGCACCACACCACCATGTCACATGACCACCTGCACCTGAACTTCATTCATGTTAATGAGCACTTACGTTGTCTTACGTATGTCTTATTTTGCCGTTGCTATGTTGTCTCGTTTCTCTGCCTGGATTCCATCATTTATGTGTTTAAACATTTTTGTTAGCACTTGTTGGAAACTCTCTATTCCCTCAGATATGTATAAGTATGTTTAGGTTATAGTTTAGTTTCTGTCTCATGAACTTTCCAGAACCTGTCTGTTGTGTGCGTGTCAGTAAACATGTCATCATATGAACTTCCTATTTTCTGTTAAGCAAACCATACCATGTATATTCAGAAACCTGTACGTTCTTGTATTGCCTAAGATATTTTTCACATATGTGGCCAGACAGTTTAACTGCCATATTATTTCCACACAGCAGTGCACCTATGCACGTCTCTCTGAACTGCTCTGGTTGCCAGTGTATTTAGACTCTCCTGACCTGTAAACCACATGTACTTTTGTTTTATTTCATGTAAATCTGCACTTGTATCTTACTCGCATTCCGTGTCGTGACAGTAATAGTTACTTATGCACATTTTTTTGTTTTTCATTTCCCCCACTAAAATGGGCAAAACTGTAATTTTGTGTGTGTTGCAAGGGATATTAATCTTTTGATCTCAAACCAAAGTGTCTTTTCAGTCCAGTACTTTAGAAACTCCTGGGACTTTCCCACACAACAGTCTCTAGAGTGTACACAAAGTGGTGTGGGAAAAAAAGCCCTTGTATGGAGGGTCTGCAGGCTGAAACACCTTGTTTCTGTGAACACCATGGTTGTCTTTACAACCATGTTGAGCAGAGAAGAATACCTGAACAGATATACTTTATTTGCATTCAACCTGAATCCTGATGACGATTGTGGGCAACATTTGTCATAAATAGTTTCGGGAAGTATGCGTTTGGAACTCAGATTTCAACAATTGCTTCCAAAAACAGTGAATCTAATTGTGTACACCAGTTTCGAGAGTATTCTAGAAATAAACAATCGAAGAAACGTGATTATTGATTACCAGTATCACATGGATACCAGAGAACTAATGGAGGTTATGAGAAATTGTCCTGAAAAAAATCCAATATTTCACGTGTGATGGACTGTGAAAAGCTACCTATGACTACACTGAGATAGTTTCCTGCTTTGTTCATTGTAAATACACGTCAAAGACACATACTGGGTGAGCACTGGCTAGCTTTATGCCTTAATGCCGAAACCACCTGAGTTTTTTGACTTGTACGGAAACCCGCCAACTCTTTCCTCACTCTATTAATAATTTTTTGACAAGAACTGTTGCTAAATAAAATATACCAAGTTCAAAACTTTACTTCAGTTTGCTCCAGGCAATACTGTGTTTTTTTTCTGTCACAGAGCTAAAGGTTATCCATTTAACCCTATATGTTGATGTCTTTTATTTAAAAAATGTACCCTAGAGTAACTAAAAAGCAGTCATTTACTTGTGTGCAATGTGTTAACTCTCTAGATATGTTTCATTTGCATGTGTAGTGGAATATTAAATTACAACGTTCACAAGAAAATTGTTGATGCAAAGTTATTTTTTATTGAAATAAATGGTAACAATATACAACATTTGTTATTCATCATTTCAAAAATCAAACCAGGCAGAATGGTTAACTGCGGGAGACTTGCTCAGGGGCTCAGGGGTAAATGTATCATAGTCTTTGCTTTTAGGGGGGAAACAAGTTGAGGGGGATCTTTAGATATATTTATTTCAAATATTATGCATCAGACACCCCCATTAGTTATTGCTGAAAATGGTAAATTTAGGTTGGCTACTGTCTGTAAGAACTCTTTCCATCCTAAAGGCCTTCGATTGTCAGATACTTTATAAGGAGTCATGAGATTCTTAAGCACATCCACCATTTGAGATCCTTTTATAGTGTTTCCTTTAAATATACAGTGCATCTGGAAAGTATTTACAGCGCTTCACTTTTTCCATATTTTGTTATGTTACAGCCTTATTCCAAAATAGATTAAATTCATTATTTCCCTCAAAATTCTACAAACAATACCCCATAATGACAATGTGAAAGAAGTTTGTTTGAAATCTTTGCAAATTTATTTAATAAAAAAAAAAAAAAGCATTCATAAGTATTCACAGCCTTTGCCATGACACTCAAAATTGAGCTCAGGTACATCCTGTTTTCACTGATCATCTTTGAGATGTTTCTACAACTTTATTGGAGTCCACATGTGGTAAATTCAGTTGATTGGACATGATTTGGAAAGAGACACACCTGTCTATATAAGGTCCCGCAGTTAACAATGCATGAAAGAGCACAAACCAAGCCATGAAGTGCAAGGAACTGTCTGTAGACCTCCGAGACAGGATTGTATTGAGGCACATATCTGGTGAAGGGTACAGAAACATTTCTACAGCATTATAGGTCCCAATGAGCACAATGATCTCCATCATCTGTAAATGGAAGAAGTTTGGAAAAACCGGGACTCTTCCTAAAGCTGGCCGCCCGGCCAAACTGAGCGATCAGGGAGAAGGGCCTAAGTCAGGGAGTTGACCAAATCTGAAAATGGCTGGGCACCAACGCTCCCAATCCAACCCGATGGAGCTTGAGAAGTCCTGCAAGAAGAATGGGAGAAATTGCCCAAAATAGGTGTCCAAGCTTGTAGCATCACTCTCAAAAAGACTTGAGGCTGTAATTGGTGCCAAAGGTGCTTCAACAAAGTATTGAGCAAAGGCTACTTATGTACATACTTTGAATACTTATGTACATATGCTTTTTTTTGTTATTTATTTTTAATAAATTTGCAAAGATGTTAAATATCATTTGTGTATAGCGCTCTTATATTGTATTACAGACTACAGATAACGTGATGAAGACGCATACAAGACAGGGCGGAGGCCACAGCAAGCCACAAGGTAACAGAAAAGAAGAAGATGCCAACTTGACTTGTTATAAATGTGGAATAAAAGGACACAGGGCGAGAAAGTGTTACAAGAAAGTGTGGTGCAATTACTGTAGAAACAATACCCATGCTGAGTCACTATGTAAGAAAAAGGGGGGACAAGATGGCGCCAGAAAAGTTGCTGAGGAACAAGATGGCGATGAAGGAGATTACCTCTTCATGGCTAAACATGTGAAAAGGGAAAGACCACCACTCAACGTGAAAACAAAAGGCATCATGGTGGACGCGGGGGCAACTTCCCACATTGTGAGTGACATCAACAAGTTCCAGAACTTCGACAGCTCGTTCCAGCCAGAGACCCATTGTGTGGAATTAGCCGACGGAAGCAAGTGCAGTAGAATGGCCCAACAGAGAGGAACGGCGGTGATCCACCTTCTAGACAATGCTGGATGACAACACACAGCGCAGCTACGAGATACACTCTACATGCCATCATACCCACACGACATCTTCTCAGTGGCAAGAGCGTCAAATGGAGGAGCTACAATCACTTTCAAAAAGGGGGACAGCCGCATGGTCACCAAGGATGGTAGCAGGTTTGACATTCATGAGACCGGGAATTTGTATTACTTGCCAACTGTTGAAAAAGATGTTGATCACAGTGTAATGTATGTCATGATCTACAGACATAGCACCAAAATACTGGGTCATTGTAATTTTGAGGATGTTAAAAGGTTACAAGGTGTTGTGAAGGGCATGGAGATTAAGGGAGGTGCAGTTGGGTTGGATCAGTCATGTGATGTGTGTACACAAGGAAAGTTTACTCAGACAAGAAATAGGGAGCCAGATAAGAAAGCAAAGAAGCCCCTAGAACTAGTTCACACTGATTTAGCCGGGCCTATGTCCACACCAAGCAAAGAGGGACACAGATATGTGCAGTCCTTCACAGATGACTGCTCAGGCACTATACTTGTGTACTTTCTAAGTCTAAGAGTGATACGGTGCAGGCCACAGAAAGATTCTTAGCAGACACAGCGCCTTATGGAGAAATTAAGTGTATCCGTTCAGATAACGGCACTGAGTTTACAAGTTGAGACTTTCAGGCAATATTAACAAAGAATAGGATTAGGCATGAGACATCTGCTCCTTACTCACCCCACCAAAATGGCACTGCGGAAAGAGGTTGGAGAACACTCTAAGATATGAGCAGATGCCT